>JARQOD010009726.1:0-30190 GCA_033576555.1 Oophaga sylvatica
AAACTATCGAATGACTGACTACAGTTTCACACTAAGCTGGCCACAGTCCTTATACCTGAGATAAGTAATTTTAGCCCTAGTGTGTTATATTTTTCTTTGTGTATAGCATGTAGGAGGAACATATTATCACACCTTTGACTATTTACAGGTGACTGAGCCCAGTGAGATGGTGGAACGTGACATTTTTACTTGTGGATTTCAAGAAAAGAATAAGACAAATCTCATAACAGGTAATTAATATTTATATTAATTACTGATAATCGTCGGTTTAGGCATAAGTTCTAGGCCTGCCGAGGTGTAATAACACCTTCCTGGTACATGAGAATATACTGTTTGTGTTTTCACATGTATATCTTCTATATCCAATTCTTAGTATAACATAACCATATCTCAGGTACAGAGGTAAGGAACATTTCTTCTCCTTATCCTCTGTCTTCTAAAATAAGAAATGTTCCTATTTGTCATAGAATAGGCTTCTTATCAGTAGTATAACATTTAATGCCTCTGATTATAAGATATGGATATCATTATTTACTCTAGACTCTGGAGCACAGACCACGGAATTTCCACTAGACTGTGGACTAACAACAACATTTACACTAGACTATTGACCGACTGACCACAGCATTTCCTCTAGACTGTGGACGGACTAACAACTACATTTACACTAGTCTGTGAACCAACTGAACACAGAATTTACACTAGACTGTGGACTGAGTGACCACAGTTTTTATACCAGACTTTGGACCTACTGACCAAAGCATTTACAATAGACTGTGAACCGACTGACCACAGCATTTACACTATGTTTGGACTGCCTGGCCACATTTCCAGAAGACTTTGGGCTGACTGAGCACAGCATTTGCACTTATTTAAGAATTTACTGACCATATCATTTACTTTCGATTTGGACTGCCTGGCCACATTTCCAAAAGACTTTGGGATGTCTGAGCACAGCATTTGCATTTATTTAAGGACTTACTGACCATGTCATATATTGTTAATTTGGACTGCTTGACCACAATTCCAGTAAAGTTTGCACTGGCTGACTATAAAATTTACACTAGTCTAAGGACTGACTGAACACAGCAGTTATGCTAGGTGTGGAATTTCTGACAACATTTCTAGAAGACCAGAAGACTACAGACTGAATGACCACAACATTTACAATAGAATGTGGACTGACTGACCACTTTTACAATGGACTGTGGACTGGCCTGCAAAAACTTTTACATTAGTTTATGGACTGACTGACCATAGCATTTAAACTAGGTGTGGACTGCTTGACCACATTTGCAGTAAAGATTTGACTGCCTGACTATAACATTTACTGTAATGTATGTAGTACAGTTCATATAGCGTCTTGTGCTTGGGTGCGATGAAAATACATGAGACACAGGTTTGATATAGAAAGTCTTGTATTACTTCATACAAGTTGGCAAAATTAGTCACACAGTTTGCAGACACAGAAGCAGGAGACACAGCAGGCCAGAGTAATCTAAGCTCAGCAATCACTCTCCACAACAGGTTCAGGATCTTCTTCTCTGTTACCGTAAGTCCATGCAAATGTGGGTCTTTCAAAGAGCAGGGTTCAGAGTCCACAAGTGCTTCAGAGTTCCTCAGTAGGAATAGCTGGAGTACAAGGTCCAAGGCTTCAGGAGTCAGGTCACAGGTTCACTGCAGGCTAGATTCTGAAGCACTGATTGCTCAGCTGTGGCTGCTTAAGAAGCAAAAGGAGAGAATCAGGGCGGGAACATGCAAGCTGGAAACTCCATTTTGACTGAGGGCAAGATAGCTGCAGCAAAACAGAAAGTAAAATGGCTGACGAACAAACTGAGTTTCAGGAACATGTACACAGAACCTTACATTACTCCCCCTTAGGGACAACCTCCGGATGACCTCAGACCAGGCTTGTGTGGGTACCTCTGATGAAACTGACGGAGCAAGCGAGGAGCATTAACGTTATTGACTGGTTCCCATGAGTTGTCCTCCACTGGGTAGCCCTGCCATTTAATCAGATATTGTAACTGATTTCTATACAACCTGGAATCTAAAATCCTTTCCACCACAAATTCTTCCTGACCATCGACTAGCACTGGGTCAGGGCAAGGAGAAGAACGTCCAGGAAACGTATTGGGTGTCGCAGCCTTTAGTAGGGATACATGAAAGACAGGGTGGATTCTCATAGTTCTGGGCAGTTGAAGACGACAAGCAACGGCACTTATAATTTTACTGATTTTATAGGGTCCAATGTACTTATGTCCCAACTTAGACGATGGAATCCTTAACTTAAGATTTCTGGTTGACAGCCAGACCAAGTCTCCTACCTTGAAAGCTGGTGCAGGTTTACGAAATTTATCTGCTGCTTTCTTGTACCTTTCCTGAGCCGATTCCAGATTCTCCTTTAGAAGATCCATATTCTTCTGTAAAGACGTGATTCTTTCAGCCACTGCTGGTAAAGGCGTTTCTATGGGAAATCGTGGTAGAATGTTAGGATGATAACCTAGATTAGAGTAAAAAGGAGACTGCTTAGTGGAGGCACTCTGAGAGTTGTTATACGAGAACTCAGCTAATGGAAGTAAATCCACCCAATCATCCTGTAGGTGGCAGATAAAGCAGCGGAGATACTGCTCCAGGGTTTGATTGGTTCGTTCGGTCTGTCCATTAGTCTGGGGATGAAAAGCAGAAGAAAGGTTTACTTTAATGTCCAATGCTGCACAGAAATTTTGCCAAAACCTAGAAGTGAATTGCACCCCTCGATCCGAAATAACCTCATCCGGTACTCCATGTAAGCGAAACACATCTTTAATCATCAGATCTGATGTCTGTTTTGCAGTGGGTAAGCCGACACAAGGGATAAAATGAGCTGCCTTTGTTAGACGGTCAACCACCACTAGAATGGTGTTCTTCCCTTGAGAGGTTGGTAACTCCACAATGAAGTCCATAGAAATGGATCCCCACGGGCGGGACGGGGTGGGAAGAGGCTGTAACAGACCAGTTGGTGAGGAGCGAGGTGTTTTGCATCTTGCACAGACTTCACATGAAGTGACATAGTTTAAAACATCCTTCCTGCAAGTGGGCCACCAAAAGAAACGAGAAAGAAATTCCTGTGTCTTTAGAATTCCTCTATGCCCAGCTATCTTGGAATCGTGAATGAGTTGCAATACTCTCAATCTGACTGTTTCAGGAATATACAGACGTTGTCCCTGAATCCACACACCATTCTTAAAGACAAGACTTACGTCCCTTGGGGGTTGTGCCAAAAAGGAATCCGCATGGTATGCTTCCTTGATGTCCTTAAGTAGGTCTTGATTATGAATTACTCCTAGGAATCTAGAGTCAGGAAGAATAGTCTTAGGAGGAGTAATTGGACGTGTCTCTGCTGAGTAAATCCTAGAGAGTGCATCAGCCTTTCCATTGCGCGATCCTGGTCTATAAGAAATGATAAAATTAAATTGGTTTAAGAAAAGATTCCAGCGAGCCTGGCGAGGAGTCAGGCACTTAGCCGACCTGATAAACTCAAGGTTACGATGGTCTGTCAGGACGACTATTTGCTGTGCAGCTCCCTGAAGAAGGTGTCTCCATTCTTTGAAGGCGGCAATAATGGCCAACAACTCTCTATTGCCCACATCGTAGTTCCTCTCAGCCGAAGACAACTGCTGGGAAAAGAAGGCACAGGGATGCAATACATTCTTCTCACCTGTTCTCTGAGAGAGTATAGCTCCAACGGCACAGTCTGAAGCATCCACCTCTATTATGAAGGCAAGCTCGGGGTTGGGATGTACTAGGATAGGTGCAGTGGTAAATTTATCTTTTAGACGGGAAAATGCTTCCTGGGCTTGGGGAGTCCAGGAGAACCTAGACTCTTTCCGGGTAAGTTGGGTGATAGGTGACACTACCTCAGAGAAATTTCTAATGAAACGTCTATAGAAGTTGGCAAACCCGATGAAGCGCTGTACCTCCTTTACATTTCTAGGACTTGGCCAATCCTTGATGGCTTGGGTTTTGCTTCCATCCATACTAATTCCTTGTGTAGACAGTACATACCCCAGAAATTGAATTTCGGTCCTATGGAATTCACACTTTTCAAGTTTGATGTAAAGATGATTTTGTCTTAGACGTTCCAAGACCATTCTCACATGTCCATGATGTTCCTCTGTGGAGTTAGAAAAAATTAGAATATCATCCAAATAAATTACCACGAATGTATCTAGGAGATCCCTGAAGATGTCATTCACCAAGTGTTGGAAAGTGGCTGGGGCGGTACTCAGACCAAAAGGCATAACTAGATATTCAAAGTGTCCATAGCGTGACCTGAATGCAGTCTTCCATTCATCCCCAGGTCTAATACGGACTAAGTTATACGCCCCACGAAGATCTAGTTTAGAGAAAATTTTGGCATGTCGCACTCTCTCCAATAACTTAGGGATTAAAGGCAATGGATAACGGTTTCTAATAGTAACCTTATTGAGTTCCCTATAGTCTACGCATGGTCTCAGAGATCCATCTTTCTTCTTTACAAAGAAGATGGGTGCACCTGCAGGAGATGAAGGGGGCGTATGAAGCCCTTGGCTAGATTTTCATCTATGTAATCCTTTAAAGCCTTTAGCTCGGGCCCCGCCAGGGGGTAGATCTTACCAAAAGGTATCTCTGCTCCAGGCAATAATTCAATTGGACAATCATATGGACGGTGAGGAGGAAGCTGGTCAGCGTTCTTCTTGTCACATAAATCCACATAGTCCTGGTATACAGCTGGTAGTTCAGGGACTGACATGGTTCCTTTAGGAACAGAGCAAGCTGAAACTTTTGGACTCATCTGTTTCTCTGGAAAGTGTAATTCCTTGGTCTCCAGTTAATGGTAGGATTCTGAGCCTGCAGCCATGGTAGCCCTAGAATAATGGGAAAGTGGGGAGAAGAGATAAGCATAAAGGACAGTTTCTCTTGATGATCTTTACCCATAAGAACCCTCAAAGGCTCTGTTTCCTGATCCACTGGTCCAGAGGTCAGCAGGGAGCCATCCACAGTTTCCATCTGTACTGGAGTAGCCTTCTTCACTGAACGAATCCCCTGTTTCAGAGCAAAGGAGACATCCATAAAATTTCCACTTGCCCCTGAGTCGATCATAGCAGAGCTAGACACCCAAGCTGAGTCAACCCAGAGTTTGATGGAAAGAAAGCAATGAGAATTGTTTTTCTTACAACTCAGCTGGGACACCACTGAGGAAACTTGAAAAATGGCAGCGTTTACACAGTCAACGTCCTCAGAGGTAACGGAGTTTAAGTCCGAGAAATCAAGATCGGTTGCTGCAGATCTCTCTGGAGCCTGAGGCTCGGACCTGACAGATCCCCTCTCGCAACACTCACAATGAATGAGTGCTGCAGTAGTCTTACGAGAACGGCTGGGGCAGTTTATAATGAAGTGCCCTGACTTACCACAAAAGAAACATAGATTCTCCTTAAAACGATGTTCCTTGCGTGCATCACTAACCCGTCGTTGTAAAGAGTCTACCTGCATGGGTTCAGGTTCAGGTTCCCGTGTAATCCTACTCAAAGGTTCCTTAGCTGGAGAGGAAGGTAGGAAAAGGTTAGTGCGATTGCTTTCGAACCATCTCTCTTGCCTGCGTTCAGTCAGACGAGTATCAATACGGATGCAGTAGTTAATAAAGTCACCTAACGCAGTGGGAGGGTCGGCACGAGCAAGTTCATCCTTAATCAGTGGAGATAACCCCTTTCGAAAAATAGATTTTTTGGCGGAACTGTCCCAGGTGGTATCAAGGGCCCATCTCCTGAAATCCAAGGCATATTCAGCTACCGAGTGCTTACCTTGGCGCAAAGCTAACATGGCTGCTTCAGCTGTTGCACCTCGATTGGGGTCATCAAACACCTGCCCCATGGCTGAAATAAAAGCATCAAGGTGATTCAAACAATCATCCTCAGTCTCAATCAGAGGGTTTGCCCACATCAAAGCCTTGTTGGTAAGCAACATAATTATAGTAAGCACCTTAGATCGTTCAGTGGGAAATTGTGAAGCATGTGCAGAAAAAAAAAGATTGCATTGATTAATAAATCCCCTGAATTTCTCACGTTCACCGCCAAAACGAAAAGGGGGCAACTTGGGAATCCCAGAACTCGGGGCTACGGCAGGAGCCTGGACTCGCTCCTCTAGAACCTCAATCCTGGCTCGCAAATCCTGGGCAGTCTGTCCAAACACTTGCAAATTGTGTTTAGTGAGGTCCTGTAGGCTTGAAAAACTGGTCTTTATATTCTGCAAATCTGCAAGGATATTATCAGTCACTCCGCAAAGTTCCTTTATGCGGGCCTCCATTTTCCAGATCTTTTAAGACAGGAGTACTGGAAGAAGAGGAGAGGAGAAAAAAAAAAAACAACAGTGTTTACCTGTGGTAACACTGCAGAGAGAAAAAAAAATTAAGGGAACTGCTCACCTGGAATGGTTGTGAGAAGTCACAACCACTATCATCACAGAAAGTTCACCTGGACATCTGATATCCACAGTTACAGCAGACAAAAAAGAGAAAAGAAAAAAAAAACAATAGTGTTTACCTGTGGTAACACTGCAGAAAAAAAAAAACACTTAAGGGAATTGCTCACCTGGAATGGTTGTGAGAAGTCACAACCACTGTCATCACAGAAAGTACAACCGGACATCCGATATCCACAGTTGCAGCAGACACAGCCTTTCCAGACCCAGCAGACACTAACGTTTGGCTTCAGAATCTTGTAATGTATGTAGTACAGTTCATATAGCGTCTTGTGCTTGGGTGCGATGAAAATACATGAGACACAGGTTTGATATAGAAAGTCTTGTATTACTTCATACAAGTTGGCAAAAATAGTCACACAGTTTGCAGACACAGAAGCAGGAGACACAGCAGGCCAGAGTAATCTAAGCTCAGCAATCACTCTCCACAACAGGTTCAGGATCTTCTTCTCTGTTACCGTAAGTCCATGCAAACGTGGGTCTTTCAAAGAGCAGGGTTCAGAGTCCACAAGTGCTTCAGAGTTCCTCAGTAGGAATAGCTGGAGTACAAGGTCCAAGGCTTCAGGAGTCAGGTCACAGGTTCACTGCAGGCTAGATTCTGAAGCACTGATTGCTCAGCTGTGGCTGCTTAAGAAGCAAAAGGAGAGAATCAGGGCAGGAACATGCAAGCTGGAAACTCCATTTTGACTGAGGGCAAGATAGCTGCAGCAAAACAGAAAGTAAAATGGCTGACGAACAAACTGAGTTTCAGGAACATGTACACAGAACCTTACATTTACACAAGTCTAAGGACTGACTGACCACAGCATTTATGCTAGGTGTGGAAATTCTTACCACATTTCCAGTATACCAGAAGACTATTGACTGAATGACCACAACATTTACGTCAGAATGTGGACTGACTGACCTCTTTTACAATGGACTGTGGAGTGGTGGACAAAAACTTTTACACTAGTTTATGGACTGAATGACCATAGCATTTAAACTAGTTGTGGACGGCCTTACCACATTTCCAGTAAAGTTTTGACTGCCATACTATAACATTTACACTAGTTTAAAGACTGGCTGACGACAGCATTTATGCTAGGTGTGGACTGTCTGACCATATTTCATGTAAACTGTAGTCTAACTATAACATTTACAGAGGACTGTGGAATGACTGAACATAACATATACAGTAAACTATCGAATGACTGACTACAGTTTTCACACTAAACTGGCCACAGTCCTTATACCTGAGATAAGTATTTTTAGCCCTAGTGTGTTATATTTTTCTTTGTGTATAGCATTTAGCAGGAACATATTATCACACCTTTGACTATTTACAGGTGACTGATGCCCAGTGAGATGGAGGAACGTGACATTTTTACTTGTGGATTTCAAGAAAAGAATAAGAAAAATCTCATAACAGGTAATTAATATTTATATTAATTACTGATAATCGTCGGTTTAGGCATAAGTTCTAGGCCTGCCGAGGTGTAATAACACCTTCCTGGTACATGAGAATATACTGTTTGTGTTTTTCACATGTATATCTTCTATACCTAACTCTTAGTATAAGATAACCATATCTCAGGTACAGAGGTAAGGAACATTTCTTCTCCTTATCCTCTGTCTTCTAAAATAAGAAAATGTTCCTATTTGTCATAGAATAGGCTTCTTATCAGTAGTATAACATTTAATGCCTCGATTATAAGATATGGATATCATCATTTACTCTAGACTGTGGAGCGACTGACCACGGAATTTCCACTAGACTGTGGACTGACTAACAACAACATTTACACTAGACTATTGACCGACTGACCACAGCATTTCCTCTAGACTGTGGACGGACTAACAGCTACATTTACACTAGACTGTGAACCAACTGAACACAGAATTTACGCTAGACTGTGGACTGAGTGACCACAGTTTTTATACCAGACTTTGGACCTACTGACCAAAGCATTTACAGTAGACTGTGAACCGACTGACCACAGCATTTACACTATGTTTGGACTGCCTGGCCACATTTCCAGAAGACTTTGGGCTGACTGAGCACAGTATTTGCACTTATTTAAGGATTTACTGACCATATCATTTACTTTCGATTTGGACTGCCTGGCCACATTTCCAGAAGACTTTGGGCTGTCTGAGCACAGCATTTGCATTTATTTAAGGACTTACTGACCATGTCAGTTACTTTCGACTTGGACTGCTTGACCACAATTCCAGTAAAGTTTGCACTGGCTGACTATAAAATTTACATTAGTCTAAGGACTGACTGAACACAGCAGTTATGCTAGGTGTGGAATTTCTGACAACATTTCTAGAAGACCAGAAGACTACAGACTGAATGACCACAACATTTACAATAGAATGTGGACTGACTGACCACTTTTACAATGGACTGTGGACTGGCCTGCAAAAAACTTTTACACTAGTTTATGGACTGACTGACCATAGCATTTAAACTAGGTGTGGACTGCTTGACCACATTTGCAGTAAAGATTTGACTGCCTGACTATAAAAAAATATTTAGAGTTGAGAGTCCTCAGTGGTTGATACCTTTTAATGGCTAACTGAAAAGATGGTAACAAATTGCAAGCTTTTGAGACTACTCAGGTTTCTTCATCAGGCTGAACTAATACAAAATCTGAAGAATCACATATTTATACACAAAAACACAGAAAAAATGCAATAGGTAAGACAAGTGACGTGAAGCAGAATAGTCATTATGGCAGAGGGATGAGCATAAATATTGGAACAGTTCATAGATAAGGAGAGAAAGTTTTATTACCCTCTGATTGGGGTCTGGTAATGCTTTGTGATGTTTTCACAGGGTATTTGGAGTAAATTCCTTAATTGATGTAATAGGCCATAAAACCATGTGACAGGTTCATTCCAGCATTAAGAGTGTCAAAGGTCACCATCAATTTGTATTCGCAAATTCTTCTCTGTCTCTGAGATGTGAATCTGCTTCTTAGTACCAGTATTTTCATATCTGACATGCTATGATCAGGGGAGCAAAAATGTTTTGCCACAGGTAGATCCATTCTTTTTTCTCTTATTGTGTGGCGATGAGAATTCATCCTTGTTCTCAGTTTTTGCCCGGTCTCCCCCACATACAGACCCCCAGTTGGACATTTAGTACATATAATTAGGTACACAACATTAGATGTGATGCAGCTGAAAGTACCTGGTATCTTGTAGTCCTGATGTGAGTTGGGGATCTTTATCTTGTCCGTGGTCATTATAAATGGACAGGTTTTGCATTTCTTCTGATTGCAAGGCAAGGTTCCTGCAGCTGTTGGGGAGGACAGGGAACTTCTGACAATGATGCTTCTTAGATTTGGGGGCTGTCTAAAACACAGTAGTGGGGGGTCTGGAAATATGGATTGTAACCGGGCATCTTTTTGTAGTAAAGGTTGTAGTTTCCGTGCAGCTCTCCTTAGCACCTCCAGATTTGGATTGTAGGTGACCACTAGAGGCACCCGGTTATTTTCTTCTTTAGCTTTGTAATGTAGCAGGTGATCCCTTGATATTCTGGTGGCTCTTGTAATTTGGTTTTCAATTGTTCTTGGATGGTAGCCCTGATTTAAAAAGGTCTTTCTAAGGCGACCAAGGTGTTCATCTCTATCCATGGGGTTGGAACATATACGGTTGTATCTGATGGCTTGGCTGTAGACAATAGAGTTTTTTATGTGTTTTGGATGGAAACTGTCCCATTAACTGGGGGTCTGTATGTGGGGGAGACCGGGCAAAAACTGAGAACAAGGATGAATTCTCATCGCCACACAATAAGAGAAAAAAGAATGGATCTACCTGTGGCAAAACATTTTTGCTCCCCTGATCATAGCATGTCAGATATGAAAATACTGGTACTAAGAAGCAGATTCACATCTCAGAGACAGAGAAGAATTTGCGAATACAAATTGATGGTGACCTTTGACACTCTTAATGCTGGAATGAACCTGTCACATGGTTTTATGGCCTATTACATCAATTAAGGAATTTACTCCAAATACCCTGTGAAAACATCACAAAGCATTACCAGACCCCAATCAGAGGGTAATAAAACTTTCTCTCCTTATCTATGAACTGTTCCAATATTTATGCTCATCCCTCTGCCATAATGACTATTCTGCTTCACGTCACTTGTCTTACCTATTGCATTTTTTCTGTGTTTTTGTGTATAAATATGTGATTCTTCAGATTTTGTATTAGTTCAGCCTGATGAAGAGACCTGAGTAGTCTCAAAAGCTTGAAATTTGTTACCATCTTTTCAGTTAGCCATTAAAAGGTATCAACCACTGAGGACTCTCAACTCTAAATATTTTTCTATCTACTGGCTAACACGGTACGAAGATATACATCTTTACTGTATCAACTGCCTGACTATAACATTTACAAAAGTCTAAGGACTGACTGACCACAGCATTTATGTTAGGTGTGGAAATTCTTACCACATTTCCAGTATACCAGAAGACTATTGACTGAATGACCACAACATTTACGTCAGAATGTGGACTGACTGACCTCTTTTACAATGGACTGTGGAGTGGTGGACAAAAACTTTTACACTAGTTTATGGACTGAATGACCATAGCATTTAAACTAGTTGTGGACGGCCTTACCACATTTCCAGTAAAGTTTTGACTGCCATACTATAACATTTACACTAGTTTAAAGACTGGCTGATGACAGCATTTATGCTAGGTGTGGACTGTCTGACCATATTTCATGTAAACTGTAGTCTAACTATAACATTTACAGAAGACTGTGGATTGACTAAACATAACATATACAGTAAACTATCGAATGACTGACTACAGCTTTCACACTAAGCTGGCCACAGTCCTTATACCTGAGATAAGTAATTTTAGCCCTAGTGTGTTATATTTTTCTTTGTGTATAGCATGTAGCAGGAACATATTATCACACCTTTGACTATTTACAGGTGACTGACGCCCAGTGAGATGGTGGAACATGACATTTTTACTTGTGGATTTCAAGAAAAGAATAAGAAAAATCTCATAACAGGTAATTAATATTTATATTAATTACTGATAATCGTCGGTTTAGGCATAAGTTCTAGGCCTGCCGAGGTGTAATAACACCTTCCTGGTACATGAGAATATACTGTTTGTGTTTTTCACATGTATATCTTCTATACCCAACTCTTAGTATAAGATAACCATATCTCAGGTACAGAGGTAAGGAACACTTCTTCTCCTTATCCTCTGTCTTCTAAAATAAGAAAATGTTCCTATTTGTCATAGAATAGGCTTCTTATCAGTAGTATGACATTTAATGCCTCGATTATAAGATATGGATATCATCATTTACTCTAGACTGTGGAGCGACTGACCACGGAATTTCCACTAGACTGTGGACTACAACAACAACATTTACACTAGACTATTGAACGACTGACCACAGCATTTCCTCTAGACTGTGGACGGACTTTCAACTACATGTACACTAGACTGTGAACCAACTGAACACAGAATTTACACTAGACTGTGGACTGAGTGACCACAGTTTTTATACCAGACTTTGGACCTACTGACCAAAGCATTTACAATAGACTGTGAACGACTGACCACAGCATTTACACTATGTTTGGACTGCCTGTCCAAATTCCAGAAGACTTTGGGCTGACTGAGCACAAGCATTTGCACTTATTTAAGGATTTACTGACCATATCATTTACTTTCAATTTGGACTGCCTGGCCACATTTCCAGAAGACTTTGGGCTGTCTGAGCACAGCATTTACATTTATTTAAGGACTTACTGACATGTCATTTACTTTCGATTTGACTGCTTGACCACAATTCCAGTAAAGTTTGCACTGGCTGACTATAAAATTTACACTAGTCTAAGGACTGACTGAACACAGCAGTTATGCTAGGTGTGGAATTTCTGACAATATTTCTAGAAGACCAGAAGACTACAGACTGAATGACCACAACATTTACAATAGAATGTGGACTGACTGACCAATTTAACAATGGACTGTGGACTGGCCTGCAAAAACTTTTACACTAGTTTATGGACTGACTGACCATAGCATTTAAACTAGGTGTGGACTTGCTTGACCACATTTGCAGTAAAGATTTGACTGCCTGACTATAACATTTACACAAGTCTAAGGACTGACTAACCACAGCATTTATGCTAGGTGTGGAAATTCTTACCACATTTCCAGTATACCAGAAGACTATTGACTGAATGACCACAACATTTACGTCAGAATGTGGACTGACTGACCTCTTTTACAATGGACTGTGGAGTGGTGGACAAAAACTTTTACACTAGTTTATGGACTGAATGACCATAGCATTTAAACTAGTTGTGGACGGCCTTACCAAATTTCCAGTAAAGTTTTGACTGCCATACTATAACATTTACACTAGTTTAAAGACTGCTGATGACGCATTATGCTAGTGTGGACTGTAGACCATTTTTGCATAAACTGTAGTTAACTATTTCATTACAGAAGAAATGTGGGAATGACTGTAACATAACATTACAGTAAACTATTGAATGACTGACTACAGCTTTCACACTAAACTGGCCACAGTCCTTATATCTGAGATAAGTAATTTTAGCCCTAGTGTGTTATATTTTTCTTTGTGTATAGCATTTAGCAGGAACATATTATCACACCTTTGACTATTTACAGGTGACTGACGCCCAGTGAGATGGTGGAACGTGACATTTTTACATGTGGATTTCAAGAAAAGAATAAGAAAAATCTCATAACAGGTAATTAATATTTATATTAATTACTGATAATCGTCGGTTTAGGCATAAGTTCTAGGCCTGCCGAGGTGTAATAACACCTTCCTGGTACATGAGAATATACTGTTTGTGTTTTTCACATGTATATCTTCTATACCCAACTCTTAGTATAACATAACCATATCTCAGGTACAGAGGTAAGGAACATTTCTTCTCCTTATCCTCTGTCTTCTAAAATAAGAAAATGTTCCTATTTGTCATAGAATAGGCTTCTTATCAGTAGTATGACATTTAATGCCTCGATTATAAGATATGGATATCATCATTTACTCTAGACTGTGGAGCGACAGACCACGGAATTTCCACTAGACTGTGGACTGACTAACAACAACATTTACACTAGACTATTGAACGACTGACCACAGCATTTCCTCTAGACTGTGGACGGACTAACAACTACATTTACACTAGACTGTGAACCAACTGAACACAGAATTTACACTAGACTGTGGACTGAGTGACCACAGTTTTTATACCAGACTTTGGACCTACTGACCAAAGCATTTACAATAGACTGTGAACTGACTGACCACAGCATTTACACTATGTTTGGACTGCCTGGCCAAATTCCAGAAGACTTTGGGCTGACTGAGCACAACATTTGCACTTATTTAAGGATTTACTGACCATATCATTTACTTTCGATTTGGACTGCCTGGCCACATTTCCAGAAGACTTTGGGCTGTCTGAGCACAGCATTTGCATTTATTTAAGGACTTACTGACTATGTCATATACTTTCGATTTGGACTGCTTGACCACAATTCCAGTAAAGTTTGCACTGGCTGACTATAAAATTTACACTAGTCTAAGGACTGACTGAACACAGCAGTTATGCTAGGTGTGGAATTTCTGACAACATTTCTAGAAGACCAGAAGACTACAGACTGAATGACCACAACATTTACAATAGAATGTGGACTGACTGACCACTTTTACAATGGACTGTGGACTGGCCTGCAAAAACTTTTACACTAGTTTATGGACTGACTGACCATAGCATTTAAACTAGGTGTGGACTTCTTGACCACATTTGCAGTAAAGATTTGACTGCCTGACTATAACATTTACACAAGTCTAAGGACTGACTGACCACAGCATTTATGCTAGGTGTGGAAATTCTTACCACATTTCCAGTATACCAGAAGACTATTGACTGAATCACCACAACATTTACGTCAGAATGTGGACTGACTGACCTTTTTTACAATGGACTGTGGAGTGGTGGACAAAAACTTTTACACTAGTTTATGGACTGAATGACCATAGCATTTAAACTAGTTGTGGACGGCCTTACCAAATTTCCAGTAAAGTTTTGACTGCCATACTATAACATTTACACTAGTTTAACCCCTTCATGACCCAGCCTATTTTGACCTTAAAGACCTTGCCATTTTTTGCAATTCTGACCAGTGTCTGTTTATGAGGTAATAACTCAGGAACGCTTCAACGGATCCTGGCGATTCTGAGATTGTTTTTTCGTAACATATTGGGCTTCATGTTAGTGGTAAATTTAGGTCGATAATTTTTGCGTTTATTTGTGAAAAAAATGGAAATTTGGCGAAAATATTGAAAATTTCGTAATTTTCAAATTTTGAATTTTTATTCTGTTAAACCAGAGAGTTATGTGACACAAAATAGTTCATAAATGACATTTCCCACATGTCTACTTTACATCAGCACAATTTTGGGAACATTTTTTTTTGTTAGGAAGTTATAAGGGTTAAAAGTTGACCAGCGATTTCTCATTTTTACAGCAAAATTTACAAAACCATTTTTTTAGGGACCACCTCACATTTGAAGTCACTTTGAGGGGTCTATATGGCAGAAAATACCTAAAAGTGACACCAATATAAAAACTGCACCCCTCAAGCTACTCAAAACTACATTCAAAAAGATTATTAACCCTTCAGGTGTTTCACAGGAACTAAAGAAACGTGGAAGGAAAAAATGGACATTTTAATTTTTCCAACAAAAAATTTCTTTTAGCATCAATTTTTCATTTTTACATGGGCAACAGGATAAAATAGATCCTAAAATTTGTTGGGCAATTTCTCCTGAGTAAACAGATACCTCATATGTGGTCATAAACCACTGTATGGGCGCACAGCAGGGCTCAGAAGGGAAGGAGCGCCATTTGACTTTTTGAATGGAAAATATGCAAGAATATTTAGCGGTTGCCGTGTCGCATTTGGAGAGTCCCTGTGTGCCTAAACATTGGAGCTCCCCCACAAGTGACCCCATTTTTGAAACTAGACCCCCTAAGGAACTTATCTAGATGCATAGTGAGCACTTTGAACCCCCAGGTGCTTCACAAATTGATCCGTAAAAAAAAGAAAGTACTTTTTTTTCACAAAAAATTTCTTTTAGACTCAGTTTTTTTCATTTTCACATGGGCAACAGGATAAATTGGATCCTAAAATTAATTGGGCAATTTCTCCTGAGTACACAGATACCTCATATGTGGTCATAAACCACTGTTTGGACGCACAGCAGGGCTCAGAAGGGAAGGAGCGCCATTTGACTTTTTGAATGGAAAATATGCTGGAATATTTAGCGGTTGCCATGTCGCATTTGGAGAGTCACTGTGTGCCTAAACATTGGAGCTCCCCCACAAGTGACCCCATTTTGGAAACTAGACCCCCCAAGGAACTTATCTAGATGCATATTGAGCACTTTGAACCCCCAGGTGCTTCACAGAAGGTTATAACGCAGAGCCGTGAAAATAAAAAATCATTTTTTTTTCTCAAAAAATGATATTTTGGCCCTCTATTTTTTATTTTCACAATGGTTACAGGAGAAATTGGACCCCCAAAATTGTTGTCCAGTTTGTCCTGAGTACGCTAGTACCCCATATGGGGGGGAACCACTGTTCGGGCACACATTGGGGCTCGGAAGGGAAGTAGTAACGTTTTGAAATGCCGACTTTGATGGAATGGTCTGCGGGCGTCATGTTACGTTTGCAGAGCCCTTGATGTGCCTAAACAGTAGAAACTCCCCACAAGTGACCCCATTTTGGAAACTAGACCAAGCAAAGAACTTATCTAGATGTGTGGTGAGCACTTTGAACCCCCGAGGGATACACAGAAGTTTATAACGCCCAGGCATGAAAATAAAAAAATCATATTTTTTCCACAAACATGATCTTTAGTCCCCAATTTTTTTATTTTCCCAAGGGTAACAGGAGAAATTAGACCCCAAAAGTTGTTGTCCAATTTGTCCTGAGCACGCTGATATCCCATATATGGGAGAAAACTACTGTATGGGCACACGTCGAGGCTCGGAAGGGAAGTAGTGACGTTTTGAAATGCCGACTTGATAGAATGGTCTGCTGGCGTCCTGTTACGTTTGCAGAGCCCATGATGTGCCTAAACAGTAGAAACCCCCCCAAGTGACCCCATTTTGAAACTAGATCCCCCAAGGAACTCCTCTAGATGTGTGGTAAGCACTTTGAATCTCCAAGTTCTTCAGAGAAGTTTATAACGCAGAGCCGTGAAAATAAAAAATCATTTTTTTTCCACAAAAATAATTTTTTAGTCCCCAATTTTTTCCCCAATGTTAACAGGAGAAATTAGACCCCCAAAGTTGTTGTGCAATTTTTCCCGAGTACGCTGATACCCCATATGTGGGGGTAAACCACTGTTTGGGCATACCACGGGGCTTGGAATAAAGGGAGTACTGTTTGACTTTTTGAACGCAAAATTTGCAGGAATCAATGGTGGCGCCATGTCGCGTATGGAGACCCCCTGATCTGCCTAAATAGTGGAAACCCCTCAATTCTAACTCCAACCCTAACCCCAACACACCCCTAACCCCAACCCTAACCCCAACACACCCCTAACCCTAATACAAACCTTAACCATAACCCTAATCCCAACTCTAACCATAAACCTAACCACAAGCCTAACCCTAATCCCAACCCTAAACCCAAAACACCCCTAACACTTATCCTAACTCTAACCCTAACCACAAACCTAACCCTAATCCCAACCCTAACCCAAATTCCAACCCTAACCCAAATTCCAACCCTAACCCAAATTCCAACCCTAACCCAAATTCTAACCATAGCCCTAATTCTAACCCTAATGCTAACCCTAACCCTAGTTCTAACCCTAACCCTAAGGCTGGGTTCATATTGTGATTTACCAGCCCGTTCAACACGTAGCATTGACGGGCTGGTAACTGTTATGTTTCGGTAACTGAGGAGTGCAGGCAAAAAGGCAATACACCAGAGCAGTTGGAATCTATGAGATTGCAGTACCCTGACTAACCACCACAACTAGAGGCAGCCGTGGAGCGTTCCTACGTTGGTCCTAGACGCCTCGTCACAGCCTGAGAAACTAACTACACCTAAAGATAGAAATAGGAAAGCTATCTGCCCCGGAGCAGAACCCCAAAGATAATAGAAAGCCCCCAAACATGTAATGGCGGTTAGACAAGAAGAAATACTGACACAGACAGAAAATAGTATGAGCAAACGCTGGGGCCCAAACTAACTAAATAGAAAAGGATAGGAAGGGTACTTACTGCAATCCCAGAAAACCCTGAAAAGCACCAACTCTACTAATTCCAAAAACACCTGAGATCACACGACCTCTACCACCTAAATTAGTTCTCTGGTGTAACAAAATCAAAACAGCAGCCACTGAAAAAAACTGGAAAAAGCAAAAGTACAAACATCAGTGGCTGAACTAAACTGAGAGGGCAAAAGCCCCCAGAGGGGACCCTGAAGGCCCCCACAGAAGTGCAGGACAAAATGCAAAAATCAAGCACAAAAACAAAAAGAAGAAAATGTCTTATCTGATAGCAGGAGATGCAGACACGACACAGCAGGCTACAAGGGAAACAGAATTCAAGGATTGAGACCAGAACAATTGATCACCGGCAACCCTGATGGGAAGGTGACTCCCTTATATAAGACCAGTCAGTAACACCTGACTCCCAATCCTCACAATCTCCACTGGACAGACCAGCACCGCTTGTAACCACCAGAGGGAGCCTCTGCTCAGAACTCATCTCAAGCCCATTCACAACAGTACCCCCCCCTTGAGGAGGGGTCACCGAACCCTCACTTGAGCAACCAGGTCGGTCAGGATGAGTTCTATGATACGCACGGATAAGCCTCCTAGCATGGATGTCCGAAGCAAACACCCAAGAATTGTCTTCCTGACCATAACCTCTCCCATTAACCAAATACTGGAGTTTCCGTCTAGAAAAATGAGAATCTAATATTTTCTCAACCACATACTCCAGATTGCCCTCAACCAAAACAGGGTCAGGAGGCACAGCAGCAGGAACCACTGGCTCAACAAACCTCTTCAACAAGGACTTGTGGAACACGTTATGGATCTTAAATGTCCCTGGAAGAAGCAAACGAAAAGAAACAGGATTAAGAATCTCCATGATCTTATAAGGTCCAATGAACCTAGGCTTAAATTTAGGAAATGCTACTCTCATAGGAATATTTTTTGAGGACAACCAGACCAAGTCCCCTACTTTAAACCGAGGACCATCAGTCCTATGCCGCTGGGCCTTCTCCTGAGAGAGGGACAACCTCTCCACTACCTGGTCCCAAATCTGTTGCATACGCTCCACAACAGAGTCAACACCTGGACAGACAGAAGCCTCCGTCTGTCCTGAAGAGAATCGAGGGTAAAACCCAGAATTACAGAAAAACGGAGACATCAAAGTGGCAGAGCTAGCCCTATTATTAAGAGCAAACTCAGCCAAAGGCAAAAAAGAGACCCAGTCATCCTGATCAGCAGACACAAAGCATCTTAGATAAGTCTCCAATGTCTGGTTTGTTCTCTCAGTTTGACCATTGGTCTGAGGATGAAATGCCGAGGAGAAAGACAATTGAACACCCAGTTTAGAACAAAAAGTCCTCCAAAATCTGGAAACAAACTGGACTCCTCTGTCAGACACAATGTTCTCAGGAATGCCATGTAAACGAACCACGTGCTGAAGGAACAACGGCACCAATTCAGAGGAGGAAGGCAACTTAGGTAATGGCACAAGATGTATCATTTTGGAAAACCTATCACAAATTACCCAGATGGCGGTCATTCTCTGAGAAACAGGAAGGTCGGAAATGAAATCCATAGAGATATGGGTCCATGGTCTCTTGGGCACAGGCAATGGCATCAACAAACCACTAGAGCGAGAGCAAGGCTTGGAGCGAGAGCAAGTCCCGCAGGACTTCACAAATTCCCTGACATCACGAGACAAGGTAGGCCACCAAAAGGACCGACTAACCAAGTCTCTGGTACCAAAAATTCCGGGATGCCCAGCCAATGCGGAACAATGAATCTCAGACATCACACTCTTTTTCCACTGGTCCGGGACAAACAATTTTCCAACAGGGCAGCGCTCGGGCCTATCCTCCTGACACCCCTCCAGAGCAAGTCTCAAATTGGGCGAGATGGCGGAAAGAACTACACCCTCTTTCAAAATAACAGAAGGATCAGATAACTCAGGAGAGTCCGCAAGGAAACTCCTCGAGAGGGCATCCGCCTTAACATTCTTAGTGGCAGGAAGAAAGGAAACCACAAAATTAAAACGTGTGAAAAACAAGGCCCACCTGGCCTGTCTAGGATTGAGTCGCTTGGCAGATTCCAGATAGACCAGATTCTTATGGTCCGTAAGGACCACCACCTGATGTTTGGCTCCCTCCAGCCAATGTCTCCACTCTTCAAAAGCCCACTTCATGGCCAATAACTCCGATTACCCACGTCATAATTACGTTCAGTAGGAGAAAATTTTCGAGATAAAAAGGCACAAGGGTTACTTTTAGAGGTCTCTGGATCTTTTTGGGACAAAACGGCACCTGCCCCAATTTCAGAGGCATCAACCTCCACCTGAAATGGCAGAGAAACATCAGGCTTCCGTAGAACAGGAGCAGAAGTGAATCTTTGCTTAAGTTCCTGAAATGCAGAGACTGCCTCAGGAGGCCAATTCACCACATCAGAACCCTTTTTGGTCAAATCAGTTAATGGTTTAACAATAACCGAGAAATTACCAATAAATTTACGATAAAAATTGGCAAAACCCAAAAATCTTTGAAGAGCCTTTAATGAAGTAGGTTGGACCCAATCACAGATGGCCTGAACCTTGACCGGGTCCATTTCAATAACAGATGGGGACAAAATGAATCCCAGAAATGAGATCCTCTGTACGCCAAAAAGACACTTTGATCCCTTCACATACAGAGCATTCTCTCTCAAAATCTGGAATACAGTTCGAACATGTTTCACATGAGAGTCCCAGTCATTAGAAAAAATCAAGATATCATCCAAATAAACAATCAGAAATTTGTCCACAAAATCCCTGAAAATGTCATTCATGAAGGACTGGAAGACAGAAGGAGCATTAGTGAGCCCAAAGGGCATCACTAGGTACTCAAAATGCCCTTCAGGGGTATTGAATGCCGTCTTCCATTCATCCCCGTGCTTAATGCGAATAAGGTTATACGCCCCCCTGAGGTCCAGCTTGGTAAACCAAGTAGCGTTTTTCACCCTAGAAAACAGGTCAGAAATCAAGGGTAACGGGTATTGATATTTCACAGTAATATTGTTCAAAAGACGATAATCAATACACGGCCTTAATGAACCATCCTTTTTGGCCACAAAGAAAAAACCGGCACCCAAGGGTGAAGAGGATGGTCTGATATGACCCTTCTCCAATGATTCCTTGATATAAGACCGCATAGCGTCATGTTCAGGCACAGACAAGTTAAAAAGGCGACCTTTAGGGAATTTACTACCCGGCACTAATTCAATAGCGCAGTCATAGCTCCTATGGGGAGGTAAGGATGCAGATTTACTTTCGCTAAACACATCAGAAAAATCAATCAAAAAGTCAGGAACATCCTGAGCCTGGGGGGAGGCAGAAAAAACAGGAGTGTTGGTATTAACACATTGGCAGCCCCAACTGGTTACAGACACAGATTTCCAATCCAAAACAGGATTATGAGACTGTAACCAAGGGAAACCCAGTACAACAATATCATGCAGATTATACAGAACCAAAAATTTGCAGCACTCCTGGTGATCAGGTTCAACCCTCATTATCACCTGAGTAGAGAACTGAGGTTTATTCTCAGCCAAAGGGGTAGAATCGATCCCCAGTAGGGGAATAGACTTTTGTAGGGGTATCAAGGGAAACCCACAACGTTTAGCAAAATCATAATCCATCAGGTTAATAGCTGCTCCAGAATCAACGAAAGCCTGAGCAGAAAATGAGGACAGAGAGCATATCAGAGTAACAGTTAATAAAAACTTAGTCTGAACACTACCCAAGACAACTGAGCGTGCAAAACGTCTTCCCCGCTTAGGGCAGACTGAAATAGCATGAGAGGCATCACCACAGTAGAAACATAACCCATTGCGCTTTCGAAACTCATGACGCTGTGCCCCAGACACCACTCTATCACACTGCATGGATTCAGAAGCAGGTTCACTAGGCAACACTATTCCACGCATACTTCTCCGCTCACGCAAACGTCTGTCAATTTGAATCGCTAATGACATAGAATCATTGAGACCAGAGGGGACACGGAATCCCACCATAACATCCTTTATATTATCTGACAGACCCTTCCGGAAAAGGGCCGCCAAAGCGTCGTCATTCCACTTGGTCAGGACTGCCCACCTACGGAATCTCTGACAGTATAACTCAGCGTCATCAAGCCCCTGATTTAATGCCAACAAGGCTTTTTCAGCTTGATCAGTGACATTAGGCTCATCGTACAATAACCCCAAAGCCTGAAAAAATGCATCAACATCACTCAAAACAGGATCCCCAGGTGTCAGGGAAAAAGCCCAATCCTGAGGATCGCCGCGCAGGAGAGAGATGACAATTTGAACCTGCTGCGCTGCGTTCCCTGAGGACTTAGATTTTAAGGCAAAAAAACAATTTACAATTATTTTTGAAATTCTGAAACTTAGCTCGATCCCCTAAAAACAAATCTAGCATGGGGATCCTAGGTTCCACAACAGGCAACCTAGCAAGATATGCAGCAATACTCTGAACCTCAGTGGCAAGCTGATCCACACGGCCAGACAACTGTGCAAACTCCATTGAGAGAAAAGATCCTCCCCAGCACCCAGAGATACAGAGGGAAAAAAAAAAAAAATGCAACAAACAGAAAAATATCTCTGACAACTCTGACAACCGTTTTTTCTTTCACAATATTTTTCCCTTCTGTGAGTACCATACAATATTAAATTTTGGGCCGGTGATACTGTTATGTTTCGGTAACTGAGGAGTGCAGGCAAAAAGGCAATACACCAGAGCAGTTGGAATCTATGAGATTGCAGTACCCTGACTAACCACCACAACTAGAGGCAGCCGTGGAGCGTTCCTACGTTGGTCCTAGACGCCTCGTCACAGCCTGAGAAACTAACTACACCTAAAGATAGAAATAGGAAAGCTATCTGCCCCGGAGCAGAACCCCAAAGATAATAGAAAGCCCCCAAACATGTAATGGCGGTTAGACAAGAAGAAATACTGACACAGACAGAAAATAGTATGAGCAAACGCTGGGGCCCAAACTAACTAAATAGAAAAGGATAGGAAGGGTACTTACTGCAATCCCAGAAAACCCTGAAAAGCACTAACTCTACTAATTCCAAAAACACCTGAGATCACACGACCTCTACCACCTAAATTAGTTCTCTGGTGTAACAAAATCAAAACAGCAGCCACTGAAAAAACTGTAAAAAGCAAAAGTACAAACATCAGTGGCTGAACTAAACTGAGAGGGCAAAAGCCCCCAGAGGGGACCCTGAAGGCCCCCACAGAAGTGCAGGACAAAATGCAAAAATCAAGCACAAAAACAAAAAGAAGAAAATGTCTTATCTGATAGCAGGAGATGCAGACACGACACAGCAGGCTACAAGGGAAACAGAATTCAAGGATTGAGACCAGAACAATTGATCACCGGCAACCCTGATGGGAAGGTGACTCCCTTATATAAGACCAGTCAGTAACACCTGACTCCCAATCCTCACAATCTCCACTGGACAGACCAGCACCGCTTGTAACCACCAGAGGGAGCCTCTGCTCAGAACTCATCTCAAGCCCATTCACAACAGGTAACGGTATAGCATAACACGATCGCGTTATGCTATACCCGCTAACGCAGATGAATCAGCAGATGATTCATCTGTGCTAGCGGTGACGGAGCCCAGACGCTGCAGCCCATGTCTGAGGCTCTGTCACTGAATGACGGCACGTCGCGAACGCATGCCGATTATCAGCATGCGTTGCGATGCGCACACAAATGGGGTGAATGGCAGCGTTAACGGACTGCGTTACACCGCGTTATACTGTGGTGAAACGCAGTCCGTCTAGCGGACTGCCATAATGCAATATGAACCCAGCCTAACCCTAACGCCCTGTGCACACGTTGCAGATTTTTCTAAAATCCGCAGGTAAAATGACCTGCGTTTTACCTGCGTATTTAGCGCGGATTTTTCCCTGCGGTTTTACACCTATAATGGAATAGGTGTAAAACTGCTGCGGAATCTGCACAAAGAATTGACATGCTGCGGATTTAAAACCGCAGCAAATCCGCGCTGAAAAATCCGCAGCATGTGCACAGCGTTTTTTTTTACCATTTATTTGCATTGTACTGTACATGGTTTCTGGATCTGCTGTGCATCCGCAACGCCAAATCTGCTGCGGGTCAGCAGCAAAATCCGCTGCGGATCAGCAGCAAATTCCGCTGCGGATCAGCAGCAAATTCCGCTGCAGATCCGCAGCAAAATCCGCTGCGGATCAGCAGCAAATTCCGCTGCAGATCCGCAGCAAAATCCGCTGCGGATCAGCAACAAAATCCGCCGCGGATCAGCAGCAAATTCCGCCGCGGATCAGCAGCAAATTCCGCCGCGGATCCGCAGCAAAATCCGCCGCGGATCAGCAGCAACATCCGCCGCGGATCAGCAGCTAAGTCCGCCGCGGATCCGCAGCAAAATCTGCCGCGGATCCGCAGCAAAATCCGCCGCGGATCCGCAGCAAAATCTGCCGCGGATCCGCAGCAAAATCCGCCGCGGATCAGCAGCAAAATCCGCCGCGGATCAGCAGCAACATCCTCTGCGGATCCGCAGCAAAATACGCCGCGGATCCGCAGCAAAATACGGTGCGGATCCGCAGCAAAATACGCCGCGGATCCGCAGCAAAATATGCCGCGGATCCGCAGCAAAATACGCCGCAGGATCCGCAGCAAAATACGCAACGTGTGCACAGGGCCTAATAGGAAAAAAAAAATAAATAAATCTTTATTTTTTTTTTATTTGTCCCTACCTATGATAAAGGGGGGGTTCATTTACTTTTTTTATTTTGATCACTGTGACAGTTTATCACAGTGATCAAAATAAATTTTTGGACACTGGGGGGCGCACTGCGCATGCGCCGGCCGTCGGGCGCACTGCGAATGCGCCCGCCATTTTCCAAGATGGCGGCGCCCTTGAAGAGGCCCGGGCGGACGCCGGGACCGATCCAGGGACATCGGTGTATCGGGAGAGGTGAGTAGGGTGGTCGGAAGGTTAGGGGGGGGGATCGGAAGGTGGGGGCACCGGAGCAAAGGAGGAGGGGAGCTGTTAGTGACGGCGGTGACCGATCGCTGCCATCTTTCAGTGGCGGCGGCCGATCGCTGCCGTGACTACGTGTGGGGGGGTCAGGGCTCGGTGTCCAGCCATGGCCGATGCTATTGCAGCATCGGCCATGGCTGGATTGTAATATTTCACCAATTAAATTGGTGAAATATTACAGATTGCTCTGATTGGCTGTTTCACTTTTAACAGCCAATCAGAGCGATCGTGGCCACGGGGGGTTAAGCCAACCCCCCTGTGGTGAAGCACAAAGGGTCCTGTGCCGGCGGGTCGGGTGATCTTTGAGTGACCCCGGTCTCCCGGCCCGCAGGAATGGGATCCTTTCATGACACCTTTCCCTCAGAACTGTTCCTCCACATACAATCCTTTTTACCAAGACACACACGGCCACACCATGGTTTATCCTGCTCCCACCTTCTAATGCTCTGTCTGCTACTCCTCATTGCTGGAGATGTATCCCCAAATCCTGGCCCTCCTCATCACATCCCCACACTCATTTCTAACACCCTGCCACGATCTTCCACACGTTTTTTGCAACCCTGTCAACCTCATACCTATCCATCCACACCCCCCTCCCCCAGTCCCCCTACCCGGAGCACTATGGAACGCACGCTCCGTCTGCAATAAACTGTCATTTGTCCACGACCTCTTTATCACCAACAAACTCTCCTTCCTTGCCATCACTGAAACCTGGCTCACTCCCTCTGACTCAGCCTCTCCAGCTGCGCTTTCCTATGGCGGATTTCATCTTTCTCACACCCCTCGCCCCAGCAACAAACGTGGTGGAGGAGTTGGCTTACTCCTGTCTGATACCTGCTCCTTTACCCCTATTCAAATTCCACCCTCCGCTGCTATTCCCTCGTTCGAAGTGCACTCCGTCCGCATCTATTCCCCCTCCAACCTCCAACTGGCTGTCATCTACCGCCCCCCGGAACTAGCCATCTCCACCTTTCTCTACCACTTCACCACCTGGCTACTCAATTTCCTCTCTGCTGACATCCCCACCATCATCATGGGCGATTTCAACATCCCCATTGACACTTCCACCCCGGCGGCCTCTAAACTTCTTTCGCTCACAGCTTCCCTTGGCCTCACTCAATGGTCCTCTGCGGCCACTCACAAAGGCGGTCACACGCTGGACCTTATCTTCACCCGTCTCTGTTCCCTCACTAATCTCACTAACTCCCCACTCCCCCTGTCTGACCACAACCTACTGACATTCTCTTCCCTCTCCTCTGTTAGTACGCATCCCCCACTCCACAAACTCACCCACCCTCGCAGAAATCTCAAACACCTCAATTTACAATCGCTCTCTGAGTCCCTCCTCCCTCTTACAGACATAGCCTCACTTCATGACACAGATGCTGCTGCCACATTTTATAACACCACAATAAAAACCACACTTGATTCGGCCGCCCCCCTCATGCAGAGCAAAACTCGTACAATCAACAGGCAGCCCTGGCTGACCGGCCTGACCAAAGAACTGAGACGGGCTTCCAGGGTTACCGAGCGGAGATGGAAGAGAACCCACTCCACCGAGCACTTCAACGCATACAAGCAGTCCCTTGCCAGCTTCAAGTCCACGCTCTCTGCCGCAAAACAAACTTACTTCTCATCTCTCATATCCTCCCTGTCTCACAACCCTAAACAGCTCTTCAACACTTTCAATTCTCTACTCCATTCCACAGCACCTCCTCCCTCTCCTCTCATTTCTGTCGAAGACTTTGCCTCCTTCTTTAAGCAAAAGATTGATACTATCAGAGAAGTCTTTGGCCCGCAGCCCCCAATGCCCCTCTTAGCCACTCAGCCCTGTTCTTCCAAAACCAGCTTCACCACCATGACAGAAGATCAGCTCTCCACTCTCCTGTCAAGATCACACCTCACCACTTGCGCGCTTGACCCACTCCCATCCCACCTCATCCCTAACCTTGCCACAGTCTTCATCCCTACTCTCACACACCTCTTCAACCTTTCACTTACAAATGGTGTCTTTCCTTCATCCTTCAAACATGCTTCAATCACCCCGATCCTCAAAAAGCCCTCCCTCGACCCATCCTCAGCGTCTAGCTATCGCCCGATATCTCTTCTCCCCTTCGCCTCAAAACTACTGGAACAGCATGTATATCTTGAACTGTCCTCCCACCTTTCCTCCTGCTCCCTCTTTGACCGGTTACAATCAGGCTTTCGACCGCATCACTCAACTGAAACTGCCCTAACTAAAGTCACTAACGACCTGCTAACCGCCAAGAGCAAGCGACACTACTCTGTCCTCCTTCTCCTGGACCTGTCTTCTGCCTTTGACACCGTAAACCATTCCCTCCTCCTACAGATTCTCTCATATCTTGGCATCACAGACTTGGCCCTATCCTGGATCTCATCATACCTAACAGACCGAACATTTAGTGTCTCCCTCTCACACACCACCTCCTCACCTCGCCCCCTGTCTGTCGGTGTTCCCCAAGGCTCAGTCCTAGGACCCCTACTCTTCTCCATCTACACCTTCGGCCTGAGACAGCTCATAGAATCCCATGGCTTGCAGTATCACCTCTACGCCGATGACACGCAGATCTACCTATCTGGACCTGACCTCACCTCCCTACTGACCAAAATCCCACAGTGTCTGTCTGCTATCTCAGCCTTCTTTCTGCTCGCTTTCTCAAACTGAACATGGACAAAACAGAATTCATCATCTTTCCCCCACCTCATTCTACCCCTCCACCAGGCCTATCAATCAATGTCAATGACTGCTCGCTTTCCCCAGTCCCACATGCTCGGTGCCTTGGGGTGATCATCGACTCTGCCCTCTCTTTCAAACCACATATCCAAGCCCTCGCCACCTCCTGCCGCCTCAAACTCAAAAATATTTCCCGGATCCGCTCATTCCTCAACCATTAAACCACAAAAACACTAGTGCACGCCCTTATCATCTCCCGCCTCGACTACTGCAACCTCCTACTGTCTGGCCTCCCCTCTAGCACTCTGGCACCACTCCAGTCCATCCTACACTCTGCTGCACGACTAATCCACCTGTCTTCCCGCTATTCCCCTGCCTCCCCACTATGCCAGGCCCTTCACTGGCTTCCTATTGCCCAGAGGCTCCAGTTCAAAACCTTAACCATGACATACAAAGCCATCCACAACCTTTCTCCTCCATACATCTGTGACATGGTCTCCCGCTACCTACCCACACGCAACCTTCGATCCTCTCAAGATCTCCTTCTCGACTCCCCCCTCATCTCTTCTTCCCACAACCGCATACAAGACTTCTCCCGGGCTTCCCCCATACTCTGGAACTCTCTGCCGCAAAACATCAGACTTTCACCAACAACGGAGACCTTCAAGAAAAACCTGAAGACCCACCTGTTCCGACAAGCCTACAACCTGCAATGATCCTCAGTGTACTGAACCATCGCACAACCAGCTCTACCCTCTCCTAGTGTATTCTCACCCATCCCTGTAGACTGTGAGCCCTCGCGGGCAGGGTCCTCTCTCCTTCTGTACTTATGCGTCCCTTGTCTAGCACATGTTTATTGTATCTGTCTATATTTTTCCCCTTTTCATATGTAAAGCGCCATGGAATAAATGGCGCTATATAAATATATAATAATAATAATAATGACACAGAGTATGCGTCATAGGTCGGATTGGCACCGACTTTCATGACGCATACGCTGTGTCAAAGGTCGGGAAGGGGTTAAAGACTGGCTGACGACAGCATTTATGCTAGGTGTGGACTGTCTGACCATATTTCATGTAAACTGTAGTCTAACTATAACATTTACAGAAGACTGTGGAATGACTGAACATAACATATACAGTAAACTATCGAATGACTGACTACAGCTTTCACACTAAACTGGCCACAGTCCTTATACCTGAGATAAGTAATTTTAGCCCTAGTGTGTTATATTTTTCTTTGTGTATAGCATGTAGCAGGAACATATTATCACACCTTTGACTATTTACAGGTGACTGACGCCCAGTGAAATGGTGGAACGTGACATTTTTACTTGTGGATTTCAAGAAAAGAAAAAGAAAAATCTCATAACAGGTAATTAATATTTATATTAATTAATGATAATCGTCGGTTTAGGCATAAGTTCTAGGCCTGCCGAGGTGTAATAACACCTTCCTGGTACATGAGAATATACTGTTTGTGTTTTTCACATGTATATCTTCTATACCCAACTCTTAGTATAACAGAACCATATCTCAGGTACAGAGGTAAGGAACATTTCTTGTCCTTATCCTCTGTCTTCTAAAATAAGAAAATGTTCCTATTTGTCATAGAATAGGCTTCTTATCAGTAGTATAACATTTAATGCCTCGATTATAAGATATGGATATCATCATTTACTCTAGACTGTGGAGCGACTGACCACGGAATTTCCACTAGACTGTGGACTGACTAACAACAACATTTACACTAGACTATTGACAGACTGACCACAGCAATTCCTCTAGACTGTGGACGGACTAACAACTACATTTAAACTAGACTGTGAACCAACTGAACACAGAATTTACACTAGATTGTGGACTGAGTGACCACAGTTTTTATACCAGACTTTGGACCTACTGACCAAAGCATTTACAATAGACTGTGAACCGACTGACCACAGCATTTACACTATGTTTGGACTGCCTGGCCACATTTCCAGAAGACTTTGGGCTGACTGAACACATCATTTGCACTTATTTAAGGATTTACTGACCATATCATTTACTTTCGATTTGGACTGCCTGGCCACATTTCCAGAAGACTTTGGGCTGCCTGAGCACAGCATTTGCATTTATTTAAGGACTTACTGACCATGTCACTTACTTTCGATTTGGACTGCTTGACCACAATTCCAGTAAAGTTTGCACTGCCTGACTATAAAATTTACACTAGTCTAAGGACTGACTGAACACAGCAGTTATGCTAGGTGTGGAATTTCTGACAACATTTCTAGAAGACCAGAAGACTACAGACTGAATGACCACAACATTTACAATAGAATGTGGACTGACTGACCACTTTTACAATGGACTGTGGACTGGCCTGCAAAAACTTTTACACTAGTTTATGGACTAACTGACCATAGCATTTAAACTAGGTGTGGACTGCTTGACCACATTTGCAGTAAAGATTTGACTGCCTGACTATAACATTTACACAAGTCTAAGGACTGACTGACCACAGCATTTATGATAGGTGTGGAAATTCTTACCACATTTCCAGTATACCAGAAGACTATTGACTGAATGACCACAACATTTACGTCAAAATGTGGACTGACTGACCTCTT
>JARQOD010009727.1:0-30189 GCA_033576555.1 Oophaga sylvatica
CCTATGCCGGTTAGCAAACCGCTGGGCCTTCTCCTGAGAGAGGGACAACCTCTCCACTACCTGGTCCCAAATCTGCTGCATACGCTCAACAACAGAGTCAACACCTGGACAGACAGAAGCCTCCGTCTGTCCTGAAGAAAATCGAGGGTGAAACCCAGAATTACAGAAAAACGGAGACATCAAAGTGGCAGAGCTAGCCCTATTATTAAGAGCAAACTCAGCCAAAGGCAAAAAAGAGACCCAGTCATCCTGATCAGCAGACACAAAGCATCTTAGATAAGTCTCCAATGTCTGGTTTGTTCTCTCAGTTTGACCATTGGTCTGAGGATGAAATGCCGAGGAGAAAGACAATTGAACACCCAGTTTAGAACAAAAAGTCCTCCAAAATCTGGAAACAAACTGGACTCCTCTGTCAGACACAATGTTCTCAGAATGCCGTGTAAACGAACCACGTGCTGAAGGAACAACGGCACCAATTCAGAGGAGGAAGGCAACTTAGGTAATGGCACAAGATGTATCATTTTGGAAAACCTATCACAAATTACCCAGATGGTGGTCATTCTCTGAGAAACAGGAAGATCGGAAATGAAATCCATAGAGATATGGGTCCATGGTCTCTTGGCACAGGCAATGGCATCAACAAACCACTAGAGCGAGAGCAAGGCTTGGAGCGAGAGCAAGTCCCGCAGGACTGCACAAATTCCCTGACATCGCGAGACAAGGTAGGCCACCAAAAGGATCGACTAACCAAGTCTCTGGTACCAAAAATTCCGGGATGCCCAGCCAATGCGGAACAATGAATCTCAGACATCACACTCTTTTCCATTGGTCCGGGACAAACAATTTTCCAACAGGGCAGCGCTCGGGCCTATCCTCCTGACACCCCTCCAGAGCAAGTCTCAAATTGGGCGAGATGGCGGAAAGAACTACACCCTCCTTCAAAATAACAGAGGGATCAGATAGCTCAGGAGAGTCCGCAAGGAAACTCCTCGAGAGGGCATCCGCCTTAACATTCTTAGTGCCAGGAAGAAAGGAAACCACAAAATTAAAACGTGTGAAAAACAAGGCCCACCTGGCCTGTCTAGGATTGAGTCGCTTGGCAGATTCCAGATAGACCAGATTCTTATGGTCCGTAAGGACCACCACCTGATGTTTGGCTCCCTCCAGCCAATGTCTCCACTCTTCAAAAGCCCACTTCATGGCCAATAACTCCCGATTACCCACGTCATAATTACGTTCAGTAGGAGAAAATTTTCGAGAGAAAAAGGCACAAGGGTTACTTTTAGAGGTCTCTGGATCTTTTTGGGACAAAACGGCACCTACCCCAATTTCAGAGGCATCAACCTCCACCTGAAATGGCAGAGAAACATCAGGCTGCCGTAGAACAGGAGCAGAAGTGAATCTCTGCTTAAGTTCCTGAAACGCAGAGACTGCCTCAGGAGGCCAATTCACCACATCAGAACCCTTTCTGGTCAAATCAGTTAATGGTTTAACAATAACAGAGAAATTACCAATAAATTTACGATAAAAATTGGCAAAACCCAAAAATCTCTGAAGAGCCTTTAATGAAGTAGGTTGGACCCAATCACAGATGGCCTGAACCTTGACCGGGTCCATTTCAATAACAGATGGGGACAAAATGAATCCCAGAAATGAGATCTTCTGTACGCCAAAAAGACACTTTGATCCCTTCACATACAGAGCATTCTCTCTCAAAATCTGGAATACAGTTCGAACATGTTTCACATGAGAGTCCCAGTCATTAGAAAAAATCAAGATATCATCCAAATAAACAATCAGAAACTTGTCCACAAAATCCCTGAAAATGTCATTCATGAAGGACTGGAAGACGGAAGGAGCATTAGTGAGCCCAAAGGGCATCACAAGGTACTCAAAATGCCCTTCAGGGGTGTTAAATGCCGTCTTCCATTCATCCCCGTGCTTAATGCGAATAAGGTTATACGCCCCCCTGAGGTCAAGCTTGGTAAACCAAGTAGCGTTTTTCACCCTGGAAAACAGGTCAGAAATCAAGGGTAACGGGTATTGATATTTCACAGTAATATTGTTCAAGAGACGATAATCAATACACGGCCTTAATGAACCATCTTTTTTGGCCACAAAGAAAAAACCGGCACCTAAGGGTGAAGAGGATGGTCTGATATGACCCTTCTCCAATGATTCCTTGATATAAGACCGCATAGCGTCATGTTCAGGTACAGACAAGTTAAAAAGGCGACCCTTAGGGAATTTACTACCTGGCACTAATTCAATAGCGCAGTCATAGCTCCTATGGGGAGGTAAGGATGCAGATTTACTTTCGCTAAACACATCAGAAAAATCAAACAAAAAGTCAGGAACATCCTCAGCCTGGGGGAGGCAGAAAAAACAGGAGTGTTGGCACTAACACATTGGCAGCCCCAACTGGTTACAGACACAGATTTCCAATCCAAAACAGGATTATGAGACTGTAACCAAGGGAAACCCAGCACTATAATGTCATGCAGATTATATAGAACCAAAAATTTGCAGCACTCCTGGTGATCAGGTTCAACCCTCATTATCACCTGAGTAGAAAACTGGGGTTTATTCTCAGCCAAAGGGGTAGAATCGATCCCCAGTAAAGGAATAGACTTCTGTAGGGTATCAAGGAAAACCCACAACGTTTAGCAAAATCATAATCCATCAGGTTAATAGCTGCTCCAGAATCAACGAAAGCCTGAGCAGAAAATGAGGACAGAGAGCATATCAGAGTGACAGTTAATAAAAACTTAGTCTGAACACTACCCAAGACAACTGAGCGTGCAAAATGTCTTCCCCGCTTAGGGCAGACTGAAATAGCATGAGAGGCATCACCACAGTAGAAGCATAACCTATTGCGCTTTCGAAACTCATGATGCTGTGCCCCAGACACCACTCCATCACACTGCATGGGCTCAGCAGCTGGCTCACAAGGCAACACCACTCCACGCATACTTCTCCGCTCACGCAAACGTCTGTCAATTTGAATCGCCAATGACATAGAATCATTGAGACCAGAGGGACAGGGAATCCCACCATAACATCCTTTACATTATCCGACAGACCCTTCCGGAAAAGGGCCGCCAAAGCGTCGTCATTCCATTTGGTCAGGACTGCCCACCTACGGAATCTCTGACAGTATAACTCAGCGTCATCAAGCCCCTGATTTAATGCCAACAAGGCTTTTTCAGCTTGATCAGTGACATTAGGCTCATCGTACAATAACCCCAAAGCCTGAAAAAATGCATCAACATCACTCAAAACAGGATCCCCAGGTATCAGGGAAAAAGCCCAATCCTGAGGATCGCCGCGCAGGAGAGAGATGATAATTTGAACCTGCTGCGCTGCGTTTCCTGAGGACTTAGATTTTAAGGCAAGAAACAATTTACAATTATTTTTGAAATTCTGAAACTTAGCTCGATCCCCTAAAAACAAATCTGGCATGGGAATCCTAGGTTCCACAACAGGCAACCTAGCAAGATATGCAGCAATACTCTGAACCTCAGTGGCAAGCTGATCCACACGGCCAGACAACTGTGCAAACTCCATTGGGAGAAAAGATCCTCCCCAGCACCCAGAGATACAGAGGGAAAAAAAAAAAAAATGCAACAAACAGAAAAATATCTCTGACAACTTTTCTTCCTTCAAAATATTTTTTCCCTTCTGTGAGTACCATACAATTTTTATGGCCGGTGATACTGTTATGTTACGGTAGCTGAGGAGTGCAGGCAAAAAAGGAAATACACCAGAGCAGTTGGAATCTATGAGATTGCAGTACCCTGACTAACCACCGCAACTAGAGGCAGCCGTGGAGCGTTCCTACGTTGGTCCTAGACGCCTCGTCACAGCCTGAGAAACTAACTACACCTAAAGATAGAAATAGGAAAGCTATCTGCCCCGGAGCAGATCCCCAAAGATAATAGAAAGCCCCCAAACATGTAATGGCGGTTAGACAAGAGGAAATACTGACACAGAAAGAAAATAGTATGAGCAAACGCTGGGGCCCAAACTAACTAAACAGAAAAGGACAGGAAGGGTACTTACTGCAATCCCAGAAAACCCTGAAAAACACCAACTCTACTAATTTCAAAATCACCTGAGATCACACGACCTCTACCACCTAAATTAGTTCTCTGGTGTAACAAAAACAGCAGCCACTGAAAAAACTGGAAAAAGCAAAAGTACAAAACACAGTGGCTGAACTAAACTGAGAGGGCAAAAGCCCCCGGAGGGGACCCAAAAGGCCCCCACAGAAGTGCAGGACCAAATGCAAAAATATAGCAAAAACACAAAATAAGAAATTGTCTTATCTGATAGCAGGAGATGCAGACACGACACAGCAGGCTACAAGGGAAACTGGAAAGAAGGATTCAGACCAGAACAATTGATCACCGGCAACCCTGATGGGAAAATGATTCCCTTAAATAAGACCAATCAGTAACACCTGATTCCCAGTCTTCACAATCCTCAATAGTACCGCTTGTAACCACCAGAGGGAGCCTCTGCTCAGAACTCATCTCAAACCCATTCACAACAGAACTCACGTTTTTTTATTATTATTTATTTACAGTGCAGTAGCCGGCTGATGAATACTCCCATAAGCCGCTCATGCTCTCTCTGTTATTAGAAGAACCAGGCGTCGGCTGATGGGAGCAGTAGTTCCATCAGCTGACACCAGTGACTGGAGGTAAACTTTATACCTCCAATCATAGCTGCGGGCTCATGCTGTCATCTGACAGTGTCGGAACAGTGGTTGTCTGACCAGCGGTGATGATTTTACCTCCGATCTGAAGTGGTGTTTGCCGCACTGTCATGCACATGAAAGCTTGGCAAACACTGGCTGTTTGGGCCCCCCATTAAAGTGAATGGAGTCAGGGTTCAGGTAATGTTTTAGCACCCGAACCCAAAATTTTTGTAACTGTTCGGCCGAACCCGCCAGAACCCAAACATCCAGGTGTCCACCCATCTCTACTTACAAATACTGATGTAAAATACTAACCAAATACTAACTGTGTGAACAGGGCAAAAGGATAAGTGATAAGTTATTGATTGGTGGGGTACGTCTGCTGGGACCAGCACAGATCTGTGCAACTTTTATCCACATTAGTATGGAGCGGCATGTACGATTCGACCACTGCTCCATTCCTTCCCTAAGGGGCTGCACTTGGCTTTTTCTGGAAGCCCCCAAAGAGGATGAATGGACCTGCTGTCAGACATCTCATCTGCTGCTCCATTTTAAAATGGGAATAAAAGTGTACTGTCATGGATGAAAGTTCCCCATCTTTCCAATCAGTGTAGTTCACAATGGTTGGATTTCACCAATCAATAAGTTATCACCTACCTAACCTGTGGATCAGTGATGATAAATTGTTTTAATCAAAGAACCTTTTAATGCAAACTACCGTAATTGTACATCCCAGTTGTGAGGGCGCACAGTAGATGTGCAGGAGTCGTCTGTGTTTTACAGTGTTTTACTATAACAGGATAACGGCTGACAGATATTTGTACAGTCATGGCCAAAAGTTTTGAGAATGACACAAATATTAATTTTTACAAAGTCTACTGCTTCACTTTTTCTAATGGCAATTTGCATATACTCCATAATGCTATAAAGAGTGATCAGCTTAACAGCAATTACTTGCAAAGTCAATATTTGGCTAGAAAATGAACTTTATCCCCCAAAACACATTTCAACATCATTGCAACCCTGCCTTAAAAGGACCATCTAACCTCTTTTCAGTGATTGCTCCATTAACACAGGTGTGGGTGTTGATGAGGACATGGCTGGAGATCAATCTGTCATGATTAAGTAAGAATGACACCACTGGACACTTTAAAAGGAGGCTGGTGCTTGGCATCATTGTTTCTCTTCTGTTAACCATGGTTATCTCTAAAGAAACACGTGCAGTCATCATTGCAATGCGCAAAAATGGCCTAACAGGGAAGAGTATCGCAGCTAGAAAGATTGCACCTCAGTCAACAATCTATCGCATCATCAAGAACTTCAAGGAGAGAGGTTCCATTGTTGCCAAAAAGGCTTCAGGGCACCCAAGAAAGACCAGCAAGCGCCAGGACCATCTCTTAAAAGTGTTTCATCTGCGGGATTGGGCTACCAGCAGTGCAGAGCTTGCTCAGGAATGGCAGCAGGCAGGTGTGAGTGCATCTGCACGCACTGTGAGGCGGAGACTCTTGGAGCAAGGCCTGGTCTCAAGGAGGGCAGCAAAGAAGCCACTTCTCTCCAGAAAAAACATCATGGACAGACTGATATTCTGCAAAAGGTACAGGCAGTGGACTACTGAGGACTGGGTAAAGTTATTTTCTCTGATGAATCCCCTTTTCGATTGTTTGGGACATCAGGAAAACGCCTCATTCGGAGAAGACAAGGTGAGCGCTACCACCAGTCTTGTCTCATGCCAACTGTTAAGCATCCTGAAACCATTCATGTGTGGGGTTGCTTCTCAGCCAAGGGAATCGGCTCTCTCACAGTCTTGCCTAAAAACACAGCCATGAATAAAGAATGGTACCAGAATGTCCTCCAAGAGCAACTTCTCCCAACCCTCCAAGAGCAGTTTGGCGATCAACAATGCCTTTTCCAGCATGATGGAGCACCTTGCCATAAAGCAAAGGTGATAACTAAATGGCTCAAGGAACAAAACATAGAGATTTTGGGTCCATGGCCTGGAAACTCCCCAGATCTTAATCCCATTGAGAACTTGTGATCAATAATCAAGAGACGGGTGGACAAACAAAAACCTAAAAATTCTGACAAAATGAAAGCATTGATTGTGCAAGAATGGACTGCTATCAGTCAGGATTTGGTCCAGAAGTTGATTGAGAGCATGCCAGGGAGAATTGCAGAGGTCCTGAAGAAGAAGGGTCAACACTGCAAATATTGACTTGCAGCATTAACTCATTCTAACTGTCAATATAAGCTTTTGTTACTCATATGTTTGCAATTATTATATTTTTGTCTGTGATAAAAACATCTGTCAAACACACATAAAAACTAGAGGGCAGCAGATCATGTGAAAATATAATATTTGTGTCATTCTCAAAACTTTTGGCCATGACTGTATATAGCTGTAGGGTGGGCCTCTAGGGTCAATTCCCCCTGTGGTCCCCAGACACCCCAGTTCAACCCTGATTAAATGTAAAATGATGTTTGCACAAACATTATGATAGCTAGGCCTGATTCATTGTCAGATTATAGTCAATCATTACTGACTGACCACATTGGCCTTGGATATGCTCTTGCTAGCCTTGTAGGCTGCTTTGTTTTTGCAGTCAAATTTTTTTAAAAATGGGAAAAAAATAACCCACAACCTTCAAGAAATGAAAGGAAGACATCTATAAAATGACAGAAACTGTTTAAAGGAAACCTGTCAATGAACTCATGCAACTCAACACACCGGAATTTCAGAGAAAACAAGGTTTAAAAAGCTGGCTGGGGACTATAGGGTGAGAGAAGATTAGTGCAGTGGTGCCCTCGGCCAACTTTTCTACTATAGCAGATCTTGGAAAGCCGGCCGGGGACATCTCTGGACTAGTTTCAGCTGTCCCTATAGTCTCTAGCTGAGTTTTTCCCCGCTCTGATCTAGTCAATTGACAGGTCTCTCATGCGTATACTTATGAAGAAACCTGTCAATCACTTGGAGTGGAGAGGGAAGAAACTCTAAACTATGTTTTCTTTCAAATGTCAAAGTATTTCTGAGCAAAATCCAACTGGCTGCAATCGTGCAGCTGGGCTCTGATACATGTTGCCAGTGGTTTGGGCAGCATGAATAGACTCACAGTTTCCCTGTCTACACTATGCAGTATGTGAATGGTGATGACCTGTGCAAACTTTTGCACTGTGAGTCCTATGCAAAATAAGGTCAGAGTAGTTTATCAGAATATCAGACAATCATCCCAGCACTCACTCTCTGACTTAAAGAAGACCTGTCACTTGCCATAATTATGTATTTTTTTTGTACCTGGTCAAAATGCTGCAGCTTTCCTGAATCTGTCATTGATTTTTTTTGTACCAGCCCTAATATAATTTTCTACTCTCTGTGGGTGTCTTAATGAATATCATGCCACTTTGGCTAATAAGACTTGATTAAAGGGATTGTCTGGTTCAAAATGTTAACCAGACTTATGAATCTTCCCAGCGCATAGAGCTGTGGTTTCAGAGCCAGGACCTGCGGGTACATATGCGTTCTGCATTCTCCCTACCAAAGCCAGATCAGTGGACGTGGCTACCATTCATTCAATTATACTGAGCAAGGCCGTGCCCCGTCTAGTGATGCAGCCATCCAGTGGGCGCGACCTCGCTCAATACAAGTGTACGGAACTAGGCTGTGCCCACTAGTCAGGCTCTGGCCAGGAATATGCATAATGCATATGTATCTGCCGGTCCTGGCTCAAAAAATGGCGAGTCCTCACAGAGCACAGTGCATACGCTGAGGGGATTCATAAGTCTGCGGTCATAAAGAGTGACTGCAGACTTGTCAATTTAAACCGTACAAGGCCTTTAACTGTAATGTATGTAGTACAGTTCATATAGCGTCTTGTGCTTGGGTGCGATGAACATACATGAGACACAGGTTTGATATAGAAAGTCTTGTATTACTTCATACAAGTTGGCAAAAATAGTCACACAGTTTGCAGACACAGAAGCAGGAGACACAGCAGGCCAGAGTAATCTAAGCTCAGCAATCACTCTCCACAACAGGTTCAGGATCTTCTTCTCTGTTACTGTAAGTCCATGCAAACGTGGGTCTTTCAAAGAGCAGGGTTCAGAGTCCACAAGTGCTTCAGAGTTCCTCAGTAGGAATAGCTGGAGTACAAGGTCCAAGGCTTTAGGAGTCAGGTCACAGGTTCACTGCAGGCTAGATTCTGAAGCACTGATTGCTCAGCTGTGGCTGCTTAAGAAGCAAAAGGAGAGAATCAGGGCGGGAACATGCAAGCTGGAAACTCCATTTTGACTGAGGGCAAGATAGCTGCAGCAAGACAGAAAGTAAAATGGCTGACGAACAAACTGAGTTTCAGGAACATGTACACAGAACCTTACATTACTCCCCCCTTAGGGACAACCTCCGGATGACCTCAGGCCAGGCTTGTGTGGGTACCTCTGATGAAACTGACGGAGCAAGCGAGGAGCATTAACGTTATTGACTGGTTCCCATGAGTTGTTCTCCACTGGGTAGCCCTGCCATTTAATCAGATATTGTAACTGATTTCTATACAACCTGGAATCTAAAATCCTTTCCACCACAAATTCTTCCTGACCATCGACTAGCACTGGGTCAGGGCAAGGAGAAGAACGTCCAGGAAACGTATTGGGTGTCGCAGCCTTTAGTAGGGATACATGAAAGACAGGGTGAATTCTCATAGTTCTGGGCAGTTGAAGACGACAAGCAACGGCACTTATAATTTTACTGATTTTATAGGGTCCAATGTACTTATGTCCCAACTTAGACGATGGAATCCTTAACTTAAGATTTCTGGTTGACAGCCAGACCAAGTCTCCTACCTTGAAAGCTGGTGCAGGTTTACGAAATTTATCTGCCGCTTTCTTGTACCTTTCCTGAGCCGATTCCAGATTCTCCTTTAGAAGATCCATATTCTTCTGTAAAGACGTGATTCTTTCAGCCACTGCTGGTAAAGGCGTTTCTATGGGAAATCGTGGTAGAATGTTAGGATGATAACCTAGATTAGAGTAAAAAGGAGACTGCTTAGTGGAGGCACTCTGAGAGTTGTTATACGAGAACTCAGCTAATGGAAGTAGATCCACCCAATCATCCTGTAGGTGGCAGATAAAGCAGCGGAGATACTGCTCCAGGGTTTGATTGGTTCGTTCGGTCTGTCCATTAGTCTGGGGATGAAAAGCAGAAGAAAGGTTTACTTTAATATCCAATGCTGCACAGAAATTTGCCAAAACCTAGAAGTGAATTGCACCCCTCGATCCGAAATAACCTCATCCGGTACTCCATGTAAGCGAAACACATCTTTAATCATCAAATCTGATGTCTGTTTTGCAGTGGGTAAGCCGACACAAGGGATAAAATGAGCTGCCTTTGTTAGACGGTCAACCACCACTAGAATGGTGTTCTTCCCTTGAGAGGTTGGTAACTCCACAATGAAGTCCATAGAAATGGATCCCCACGGGCGGAACGGGGTGGGAAGAGGCTGTAACAGACCAGTTGGTGAGGAGCGAGGTGTTTTGCATCTTGCACAGACTTCACATGAAGTGACATAGTTTAAAACATCCTTCCTGCAAGTGGGCCACCAAAAGAAACGAGAGAGAAATTCTGTGTCTTTAGAATTCCTCTATGCCCAGCTATCTTGGAATCGTGAATGAGTTGCAATACTCTCAATCTGACTGTTTCAGGAATATACAGGCGTTGTCCCTGAATCCACACACCATTCTTAAAGACAAGACTTACGTCCCTTGGGGGTTGTGCCAAAAAGGAATCCGCATGGTATGCTTCCTTGATGTCCTTAAGTAGGTCTTGATTATGAATTACTCCTAGGAATCTAGAGTCAGGAAGAATAGTCTTAGGAGGAGTAATTGGACGTGTCTCTGCTGAGTAAATCCTAGAGAGTGCATCAGCCTTTCCATTGCGCGATCCTGGTCTATAAGAAATGATAAAATTAAATTGGTTTAAGAAAAGATTCCAGCGAGCCTGGCGAGGAGTCAGGCACTTAGCCGACCTGATAAACTCAAGGTTACGATGATCTGTCAGGACGACTATTTGCTGTGCAGCTCCCTGAAGAAGGTGTCTCCATTCTTTGAAGGCGGCAATAATGGCCAACAACTCTCTATTGCCCACATCGTAGTTCCTCTCAGCCGAAGACAACTGCTGAGAAAAGAAGGCACAGAGATGCAAGACATTCTTCTCACCTGTTCTCTGAGAGAGTATAGCTCCAACGGCACAGTCTGAAGCATCCACCTCTATTATGAAGGCAAGCTCGGGGTTGGGATGTACTAGGATAGGTGCAGTGGTAAATTTATCTTTTAGACGGGAAAATGCTTCCTGGGCTTGGGGAGTCCAGGAGAACCTAGACTCTTTCCGGGTAAGTTGGGTGATAGGTGACACTACCTCAGAGAAATTTCTAATGAAACGTCTATAGAAGTTGGCAAACCCGATGAAGCGCTGTACCTCCTTCACATTTCTAGGACTTGGCCAATCCTTGATGGCTTGGGTTTTGCTTCCATCCATACTAATTCCTTGTGTAGACAGTACATACCCCAGAAATTGAATTTCGGTCCTATGGAATTCACACTTTTCAAGTTTGATGTAAAGATGATTTTGTCTTAGACGTTCCAAGACCATTCTCACATGTCCATGATGTTCCTCTGTGGAGTTAGAAAAAATTAGAATATCATCCAAATAAATTACCACGAATGTATCTAGGAGATCCCTGAAGATGTCATTCACCAAGTGTTGGAAAGTGGCTGGGGCGGTACTCAGACCAAAAGGCATAACTAGATATTCAAAGTGTCCATAGCGTGACCTGAATGCAGTCTTCCATTCATCCCCAGGTCTAATACGGACTAAGTTATAGGCCCCACGAAGATCTAGTTTAGAGAAAATTTTGGCATGTCGCACTCTCTCCAATAACTCAGGGATTAAAGGCAATGGATAACGGTTTCTAATAGTAACCTTATTGAGTTCCCTATAGTCTACGCATGGTCTCAGAGATCCATCTTTCTTCTTTACAAAGAAGATGGGTGCACCTGCAGGAGATGAAGAGGGGCGTATGAAGCCCTTGGCTAGATTTTCGTCTATGTAATCCTTTAAAGCCTTTAGCTCGGGCCCCGCCAGGGGGTAGATCTTACCAAAAGGTATCTCTGCTCCAGGCAATAATTCAATTGGACAATCATATGGACGGTGAGGAGGAAGCTGGTCAGCGTTCTTCTTGTCACATAAATCCACATAGTCCTGGTATACAGCTGGTAGTTCAGGGACTGACATGGTTCCTTTAGGAACAGAGCAAGCTGAAACTTTTGGACTCATCTGTTTCTCTGGAAAGTGTAATTCCTTGGTCTCCCAGTTAATGGTAGGATTCTGAGCCTGCAGCCATGGTAGCCCTAGAATAATGGGAAAGTGGGGAGAAGAGATAAGCATAAAGGACAGTTTCTCTTGATGATCTTTACCCATAAGAACCCTCAAAGGCTCTGTTTCCTGATCCACTGGTCCAGAGGTCAGCAGGGAGCCATCCACAGTTTCCATCTGTACTGGAGTAGCCTTCTTCACTGAACGTATCCCCTGTTTCAGAGCAAAGGAGACATCCATAAAATTTCCACTTGCCCCTGAGTCGATCATAGCAGAGCTAGACACCCAAGCTGAGTCAACCCAGAGTTTGATGGAAAGAAAGCAATGAGAATTGTTTTTCTTACAACTCAGCTGGGACACCGCTGAGGAAACTTGAAAAATGGCAGCGTTTACACAGTCAACGTCCTCAGAGGTAACGGAGTTTAAGTCCGAGAAATCAAGATCTGTTGCTGCAGATCTCTCTGAGCCTGAGGCTCGGACCTGACAGATCCCCTCTCGCAACACTCACAATGAATGAGTGCTGCAGTAGTCTTACGAGAACGGCTGGGGCAGTTTATAATGAAGTGCCCTGACTTACCACAATAGAAACATAGATTTTCCTTAAAACGATGTTCCTTGCGTGCATCACTAACCCGTCGTTGTAAAGAGTCTACCTGCATGGGTTCAGGTTCAGGTTCCCGTGTAATCCTACTCAAAGGTTCCTTAGCTGGAGAGGAAGGTAGGAAAAGGTTAGTGCGATTGCTTTCGAACCATCTCTCTTGCCTGCGTTCAGTCAGACGAGTATCAATACGGATGCAGTAGTTAATAAAGTCACCTAACGCAGTGGGAGGGTCGGCACGAGCAAGTTCATCCTTAATCAGTGGAGATAACCCCTTTCGAAAAATAGATTTTTTGGCGGAACTGTCCCAGGTGGTATCAAGGGCCCATCTCCTGAAATCCAAGGCATATTCAGCTACCGAGTGCTTACCTTGGCGCAAAGCTAACATGGCTGCTTCAGCTGTTGCACCTCGATTGGGGTCATCAAACACCTGCCCCATGGCTGAAATAAAAGCATCAAGGTGATTCAAACAATCATCCTCAGTCTCAATCAGAGGGTTTGCCCACATCAAAGCCTTGTTGGTAAGCAACATAATTATAGTAAGCACCTTAGATCGTTCAGTGGGAAATTGTGAAGCATGTGCAGAAAAAAAAAGATTACATTGATTAATAAATCCCCTGAATTTCTCACGTTCACCGCCAAAACGAAAAGGGGGCAACTTGGGAATCCCAGAACTCGGGGCTACAGCAGGAGCCTGGACTCGCTCTTCTAGAACCTCAATCCTGGCTCGCAAATCCTGGGCAGTCTGTCCAAACACTTGCAAATTGTGATTAGTGAGGTCCTGTAGGCTTGAAAAACGGGTCTTTATATTCTGCAAATCTGCAAGGATATTATCAGTCACTCCGCAAAGTTCCTTTATGCGGGCCTCCATTTTCCAGATCTTTTAAGACAGGAGTACTGGAAGAAGAGGAGAGGAGAAAAAAAAAACAATAGTGTTTACCTGTGGTAACACTGCAGAGAGAAAAAAAAATTAAGGGAACTGCTCACCTGGAATGGTTGTGAGAAGTCACAACCACTATCATCACAGAAAGTTCACCCGGACATCTGATATCCACAGTTACAGCAGACAAAAAAGAGAAAAGAGAAAAAAAAAACAATAGTGTTTACCTGTGGTAACACTGCAGAAAAAAAAACACTTAAGGGAATTGCTCACCTGGAATGGTTGTGAGAAGTCACAACCACTGTCATCACAGAAAGTACAACCGGACATCCGATATCCACAGTTACAGCAGACACAGCCTTTCCAGACCCAGCAGACACTAACATTTTGGCTTCAGAATCTTGTAATGTATGTAGTACAGTTCATATAGCGTCTTGTGCTTGGGTGCGATGAAAATACATGAGACACAGGTTTGATATAGAAAGTCTTGTATTACTTCATACAAGTTGGCAAAAATAGTCACACAGTTTGCAGACACAGAAGCAGGAGACACAGCAGGCCAGAGTAATCTAAGCTCAGCAATCACTCTCCACAACAGGTTCAGGATCTTCTTCTCTGTTACCGTAAGTCCATGCAAACGTGGGTCTTTCAAAGAGCAGGGTTCAGAGTCCACAAGTGCTTCAGAGTTCCTCAGTAGGAATAGCTGGAGTACAAGGTCCAAGGCTTTAGGAGTCAGGTCACAGGTTCACTGCAGGCTAGATTCTGAAGCACTGATTGCTCAGCTGTGGCTGCTTAAGAAGCAAAAGGAGAGAATCAGGGCGGGAACATGCAAGCTGGAAACTCCATTTTGACTGAGGGCAAGATAGCTGCAGCAAGACAGAAAGTAAAATGGCTGACGAACAAACTGAGTTTCAGGAACATGTACACAGAACCTTACATTAACATACACGGAAGCATTTTTGGCAATTAAATATTTTTAAAATGGACCTCAAATATCTAGCTTATATATCAAAAGGCAACCCAATCACTTGCTCCAGTATTTATTTTTGATGATATCATCATGTTTTGTATACATCTTTTTATACCACATTTCCACTACAGGTTCCAAGGAACCCCAGTCCAATGGTGTGACAGATAAATATGATCTGTCAACTGATTCATAATGATCCATTTACATGGGGCGCCAGTTTGTGATTCTTGCATGTGATTGGCTGGAGCCATTATAGTATTATTAAGCAACAATTACAGTACAGACCAAAAGTTTGGACACACCTCATTTAAAGATTGTTCTTTATTTTCATGACTATGAAAATTGTAAATTCACACTGAAGGCATCAAAACTATGAATTAACACATGTGGAATTATAGTATATACTTAACAAAAAAGTGTGAACCAGCTGACAATATTTCTTATATTCTAGGTTCTTAAAAGTAGCCACCTTTTGCTTTAATGACTGCTTTGCACACTCTTGGCATTCTCTTGATGAGCATCAAGAGGTAGTCACCGGAAATGGTTTTCACTTCCGGTGACTACGTCTTGAAGCTCATCAACAGAATGCCAAGAGTGTGGAAAGCAGTCATCAAAGCAAAAACGTGGCTACTTTGAAGAACCTAGATAATAAGAAATATTTTCAGTTGGTTCACACTTTTTTGTTAAGTATATACTGTAATTCCACATGTGTTAATTCATAGTTTTGATGCCTTCAGTGTGAATTTACAATTTTCATAGTCATGAAAATAAGGAACAATCTTTAAATGAGAAGGTGTGTCCAAACTTTTGGTCTGTACTGTATATATACCAAAAATAATTGTGTTGATCCCTATTGATATGAATTAAAGTCATGGGCACTGTTCACTGACCTCAACTTAAAGGAGTTGTCCTATGTAGGCTACTCTATATGACTGCAGACTTGTGATTCCTCACAACGAGCACACTGCGCGGTGTGAGGATTCACCAGTGCAGGCGCCTGGAGCAGGCAGTTATGTGACCTCAACTTTGTGATATGCATACTTTCGACTACATTCTGACTTGTCCTGCCTTGCTCAATACACTTGCATTGAGCAAGGCCATGTCGATCTAGTCGGCATGTGACCAAATGTGTATAAATCATATACTTTTGGCCCCACGCTCACCATTCCCAGCATCGGCATCGGAGAATCCTCAAAAAATCCACAGTGCAGACTCTTGACCTGAGGCCGGGCAACCCATTTAACTGTAGTTGTTAGAACCCTCTTGTTAGATTTTGTGTCAGTTTGCTGATCACATGACCTTTTTTCCCTATTTAGTCTGGCTCCGCCCTTCTGGCTTTGCTGGACTCCATTGTATTATCTACTCTTAAGCTAGCCGGGTGCTTAGGTGCCTTACTCTGTCAGTTTTGCTTAATCTTAGGATCTAGTAGTAATTTGTTTTCTGTTTAATTTTCCCTGCTACAATTTCTGTTAGGAGGTGTCCACCTTTTCTCCCAGTCCCTAGATCTTGTAGGGATTCCTCCCTCGCAACTATAGGTCTTCGTTCAGACTAGCTGAGGACTTTAGCGGGTCTGGTCGCAGGATCAGGTTCCCCGTTACATCGTAGGGATCAAGCTCAGTTTTATTGTAGGGACAGAGTTCCCATCTTTCCTTAGTGCTTGTAGCAGTTCATAACAGTAAGTCCAGCCAAGAAATAAAAAAAAATAAAAAAAAAATCTCTAAGGAAAGATTTTCTGTTTTCATCATGGTGTCGGTTCGGGATTTGGCTGAACGCCTGCAGGGTCTCTCTCTGGAGGTGGCTGAAATCCAGCAACACGTGAGTAGTTGTTCTGGAGCACATTTCGTGGAGCCAAAGGTACGTTTGCCTGATTTATTTTTTGGTGAACAACAAGATTTTTTTTCTTTTAAAAATGCTTGCTTGTTGTATTTTCGTTTGAGACCCAGATCCTCTGGTGATGAATCACAGCGCATAGGGTTTATAATGTCACTTTTGCGCAAAGAACCTCAGGACTGGGCCTTTTCTCTGCAGCCTAGTGATCCATGCTTTGGATCAGTGGATGTTTTTTTTTCTGCTTTGGGGTTGTTGTATGACGATCCGGATTGTGTTTCATCAGCTGAGACAGATTTGAGATGTTTGAGACAGGGATCGGGTAATGTTGAAAAATATTGTACTCACTTCCGTAGGTGGTCCACCCAGGTGGGCTGGAACGATTCAGCTTTGAAAAGTTTATTTCTTGCAGGATTAAGTGAAAGGGTTAAAGATTTGCTGATTGCTTATCCTATACCTGGTAACTTGCAAGAGGCTATGCAATTGGCCATACGGGTGGATAGGAGACTGCGTGCAAGGGTTAATGAGAGTAAGTCTGCTTTGTCAGCTCCAGGTTTGGAGAAGGAATGTACTGACATTGCAGAGCCAATGGAAATTGGAGCAATGGCACCTCACTCTCGGGAAAAAGAACGCAGATTTGCTCAAGGTTTGTGTTTCTACTGTGGTAAATCTGAGCATTTCATTAAGAACTGTGCGCTTCGAATGAATAAAGAGAAAAAAAAAATGAGGTCAGTGTCGCCTGCATAGCTTGTTTAAACAATAAAGGTGTCTTTCTTTCTGCTACCACTGGTGTTGAGGAGGAGTTAATGGAGTTTCGGGTATTTGTGGATTGTGGTTCAACTCTCAATGTGATTGATGGGAAATTTTTGGAAAAACTAAAATTAAAACCCAAACTTCTGTCTTCTCCTATTAATGTGGTGTCTGTGGATGGCTCTCCCTTGAAAAATGTTACTCACCATATCTGTGAATTTCCTCTTACTATTAATGGTGTTCATCAAGAGAATTTGGATTTGGTAGTTTTGAATAATTTGCCCTCACCGGTGATTTTGGGGTTACCCTGGTTAAAATTGCACAATCCGGTACTGGATTGGTCTACCAATGAAATTAAGTCCTGGAGTCCTAAGTGTTATGACAAGTGTTGTAACGGGCGTATTGCTGCTGTAGTTAAGGGGGAGTTACCTGTACCTATTCAGGATTTTTGGAAAGTTTTTTCTGATAAGGAATCGCAGGTATTGCCTCCTCATAGAGAATATGATTGTGCAATTGAATTTGTCCCTGGAGCGACTCTTCCTAAAAGTCGTTTATTTAATTTGACTATTCCTGAGAGAAAGGCTTTGGAGGAATACATACAGACAAGCTTGGCCGCCGGTCATATTAGGCCTTCCAAATCTCCTGTGGCGGTTGGATTTTTTTTTTAAAAAAAAGGACGGCGGTTTACGGCCTTGTCTAGACTTTCGTGAGATTAATAAGATTACTGTACGCAATCCTTACCCACTGCCATTGATTCCTGATTTGTTTAATCAGTTAGTGGGGGCCAAGTGGTTCTCGAAAATTGATCTTCGAGGGGCATACAATTTGTTGCGCATGAAGGAGGGGGATGAATGGAAGACTGCGTTTAACACTCCACTGGGTCATTTTGAGAATCTGGTCATGCCTTTTGGACTTTCCAGTGCTCCGGCATTTTTTCAGAATCTTATTAATGACATCCTTAGACCTTTGATCGGCAGAAGTGTGGTTGTGTATTTGGATGACATTTTGATTTATTCACCGGATTTGGAGTCTCATTGGAGGAGTGTGCGTGAAGTACTACAGTTACTGAGTGATAATTCACTTTTTGCCAAACTAGAATAATGTGAGTTCGCTGTACAGAGACTTAGTTTTTTGGGCTACATTGTCTCCAGTGAAGGTTTTGAGATGGACCCTGTGAAAGTGCAAGCTGTGCAGGATTGGCCTAGACCTATTGGTGTGAAATCAATACAGAGGTTTTTGGGGTTCGCCAATTATTATAGAAAATTCATAAAAAAATTTTCTGTGATTGCCAAACCTCTGACCGATCTCACCAGGAAAGGTGCTGATGTGGTTCAGTGGACTACTGAGGCCATTGAGGCTTTTGTGTTGCTAAAGGAGAGGTTCAGCTCTGCTCCCATCCTTACGCAGCCTGATGTGACTAAACCATTTTTGGTTGAGGTTGATGCTTCTTCTGTGGGGGTCGGCGCGGTGTTGTCACAGGAAAAGACGGATGGAGTACATCCCTGTGCTTTTTTTTCAAAGAAATTTTCTGAGTCTGAACTAAATTATGATATCGGTAATCGGGAATTGTTGGCAATTAAACTCGCATTTGAACACTGGCGTCATTTTTTGGAGGGAGCGGAATTTCCCGTTCAAGTCTTCACCGATCATAAAAATCTGATCTACCTTGATGCTGCCAAACGCTTGAATGCCCGTCAGGCTAGGTGGGCACTGTTTTTCTCACGCTTTAATTTTACCGTTACTTACATCCCAGGTACTAAAAATGTTAAAGCTGATGCTTTGTCTCGCAGCTTTTCTCCTATGGTGGGTACTGAGGAGGAGGAAAACATTTTGCAAGAGGGGGTTGTTATTGCGGTTTTGGACTCCGTGTTGGAAGATGAGATTCTTAAAGCACAGGAGAATGCCCCATCTAACACGCCGCAAGGGAGGTTGTTTGTGCCTGGTACCCTGAGGAGAGATTTGTTTGTTGAATGTCATGACTCTCGGTTGGCAGGTCATCCTGGAATCTCTGAGACCAAGAGACTTGTGGGTCGCAGTTTTTGGTGGCCAGGATGGCAGAAGGAAGTCATTAAGTGGGTGCGTCAATGCACTGTGTGTGCTAGATCTAAGTCTTCTCATACTCCTGCTGCAGGGTTGCTTTGCCCTCTGGAGGTCCCTAGTGCACCTCGGACACATTTGGCTATGGACTTTATTACTGACCTTCCCCCCTCTGAGGGTTTCACTGTCATCTGGGTGGTCGTGGACCGTTTTAGCAAGATGTGTCACTTGGTTCCTTTCATCAAATTGCCCTGCCCTAAGACTCTCGCTAAGGCCTTTGTCAAGGAAATAGTCAGACTACATGGTGTTCCTACTGACATTGTTTCTGATAGGGGACCTCAGTTTGTGGCTCGTTTTTGGCGCGCCTTTTGTGACAGGTTGGGAGTTCATTTGTCGTTTTCATCCGGATATCATCCTGAGTCTAATGGCCAGACAGAAAGGAAAAACCAGGATGTTGAGCAGTTCTTGCGCTGTTTTGTGACTGATAATCAAGAGGGGTGGTCTGAGTTTCTGCCACTTGCTGAGTTTGCTCTTAACAATCATACGTCCGCTTCTGCTGGTTGTTCGCCTTTTTTTTGTTGTACTGGGAGACATCCGTCTTTTGGGTCATTTTCCAAGTTGGGATCGGCTGTACCTGAAGAGGAGAATTTTTCTGGTGTGTTGGAGAGAGTTTGGACTGATGTGCGTGGTAATCTTCAGGAGGCTAACAAAAGATCCAAAGTGTATTTTGATAGAAAACGACAAGAGGTTTTGTTTGCTATTGGTGACATGGTCTGGTTGTCCTCTAAGAATCTGCGCTTGAGGATTCCGTCTAAGAAATTGGGTCCCAAGTTTGTAGGGCCCTTTAAGGTGCTTCAGGTTATTAACCAATCTGCTGTTAAGTTGGAGCTTCCCACCTCCTGGAAGATTAATCCGGTGTTTCATGTTTCTCTCTTGAAAAAAGCTGAGGTCTCAGATGGAGACGTCTGGGCCACTGTTCCCCTGGTGGTGGACGACGGGCAATATGAGATTTCCCGCATCCTAAATTCTAGATGGTATAGAGGGGGTTTGCAGTACCTCGTCGCTTGGAAGGGTTATGGACCCGAGGATAACTCATGGGTGAGGGCAGATGATGTTTCTGCGTCTAGACTTGTCAGAGCATTTCACAAGAGGTTTCCGGATAAGCCTAAGTCCTAGGGGATCCGGAGGATCCTCTTAGAAGGGAGGGTACTGTTAGAACCCTCTTGTTAGATTTTGTTTCAGTTTGCTGGTCACATGACCTTTTTTCCCTATTTAGTCTGGCTCCGCCCTTCTGGCTTTGCTGGACTCCATTGTATTATCTACTCTTAAGCTAGCCGGGTGCTTAGGTGCCTTACTCTGTCAGTTTTGCTTAATCTTAGGATCTCGTAGTAATTTGTTTTCTGTTTAATTTTCCCTGCTACAATTTCTGTTAGGAGGTGTCCACCTTTTCTCCCAGTCCCTAGATCTTGTAGGGATTCCTCCCTCGCAACTATAGGTCTTCGTTCAGACTAGCTGAGGACTTTAGCGGGTCTGGTCGCAGGATCAGGTTCCCCGTTACATCGTAGGGATCAAGCTCAGTTTTATTGTAGGGACAGAGTTCCCATCTTTCCTTAGTGCTTGTAGCAGTTCATAACAGTAGTATTTTAATGAACCAGTTCTAACAAATCAGTGGGATGTTTTTCCGTGATGCTGGGCTATGAGATCTCTCTACTCCCAGTCCTAAAGGTGCCATGCAGCACAGGCCTCACAATATATGGGCCGAGAAATGCTCAAAAAGCTTTTTTGTGCTCTTCTGTACCACGGATGATTCATTGTTTGCTGTCTGGTACCAAATAATGTTTCATTAATTACTTATGTTACATTACAGTGTAATTTTATCATTTGTTTTTTGGTTCGGCAGAAGAACCACACAGGGTACAGGACAATTTGTATTCCAGGCAAGGCTCTATTGAGTTAATTATAGCATGATTGATCATGTACATTTCTGTTACTCTCTAATGCATATAATTTACAGCGAGCAATGTATAAATGTATGGCTGAGGCTGCCAGATTCTTCATGTCATGGTCAAATTGGATTGTTGGAGCGAGAGAGAAAATCATATTTATAAGACATCGAGTCTATCTAAGATGCTTCACATATGTAAGAAAAGAACCATTGTGAAAATGTATTTTTGTGTAATTATGTGTAATTTCTAAAGGTGGTTGAAACAGAATTTATAGAAGACTGAGCATTGAGATATTTTTTCCTAATCATATGTTTTGTCACATTCAAATTGTGAAAAGCACATACAGATTCAAGAAAGCTGTTTAACTTCGTTCAGTGTAATTGCTGCTTATTTCAATGAATCTCATCACAAATTTCATATATTGAATCATATCGTGTTTTAGACTCTTAAATAGACAGGACAATTTTGTACCACTAGACTGTAGATCCAGATTCTCTAAAAAGTATTTTGTCATAGATTGTAGTGACATATACAGCAATGCTTACTGACAGGGAAAAGAAAAAAAGCACAAACACAATGCTTTTCCTAGCATGTAGAGTAACTCTTCCAAGAGTTTTACGAAGGCCGGGGTCACACTTGCGAGAGCAATGCGAGAAACTCACGCGAGTCTCTCGAATCAATACCGGGCACTGCTGCTGGCAGTCAGGACCAGAGTGTGCAGCTGCATGTATTTCTATGCAGCCGCACACTCTGGCCCCGAGTGTCGGCGGCAGTACCGGGTATTGATGGGAGAGACTTGCGCGAGTTTCATACATTGTTTTCGCAAGTGTGATCCAGGCCTTACTTTAAAAGTCTCATACCTGTCGGGAGGGAACCCAATCTTAGCAGCACATGAGCATCGAAATTACAGAATTGGCAGAATTAAATTGATTGTCCTAACTAGATATGTAGCCCCCTCATGGTCCCCCAGTAACTAGCTGTAAAGCCATTCTTTTGCATTTGCAGAGAAAATATGGTATTCATGCCCATTCGACTTTATGGTGGAACTTCTATTACTTAAAGGAAATCTGTCACCACATTTGACCTATCTAAACTATTAATAACTATTAATATGGACATACAAGTTATAGACTGCTGAGCTGAGGAGAATCAGACCTGAATGCCTCATATCAGATGCCTTGTTGTGGATAAATCACCTTTTCTCACTTTATATAAATTACCTCTTCCAGGCTCTGGGGAGGACGCTGCCTGGAAGATAACTCTATTCATCAGCCACCACAAATAAATATTTTAAGAAATGATGTGGGTTCCCCTATATTTTTGATAACCAGACAGGCAAAACTAACAGCTGTGGGCTGCAACCCTCAGCTGTCAGTTTTAGCAAGGCTGGTTATCAAGAAACGAGGGGTTCCCACACCATATTTTTTAATTATTCCCCGCTATTTTTGACAGCCAGGCAAGCTAAAGAAGACAACGGGGTCTGGCTTTTTCAGGTTGGCAAGGGGCCATGGATATTGGCAGCCTTAGTCTAGAATGCCACATTGGCTTCAGTGGACTAGGCCATGACATGAGCATGGTTTAATTTAGATTCATTAACCCCTTCATGACCCAGCCTATTTTGACCTAAATGACCTGGCCATTTTTTGCAATTCTGACCAGTGTCCCTTTATGAGGTAATAACTCAGGAACGCTTCAACGGATCCTAGCGATTCTGAGATTGTTTTTTCGTGACATATTGGGCTTCATGTTAGTGGTAAATTTAGGTCGATAATTTTTGCGTTTATTTGTGAAAAAAATGGAAATTTGGCCAAAATTTTGAAAATTTCGCAATTTTCAAATTTTGAATTTTTATTCTGTTAAACCAGAGAGTTATGTGACACAAAATAGTTAATAAATAACATTTCCCACATGTCTACTTTATATCAGCACAATTTTGGGAACAACATTTTTTTTTGTTAGGAAGTTATAAGGGTTAAAAGTTGACCAGCGATTTCTCATTTTTACAGCAAAATTTACAAAACCATTTTTTTTAGGGACCACCTCACATTTGAAGTCACTTTGAGTGGTCTATATGGCAGAAAATACCCAAAAGTGACACCATTATAAAAACTGCACCCCTCAAGCTACTCAAAACTACATTCAAGAAGATTATTAACCCTTCATGTGCTTCACAGGAACTAAAGCAACGTGGAAGGAAAAAATGGACATTTTAATTTTTCCAACAAAATTTTTCTTTTAGCATCAATTTTTTCATTTTTGCATGGGCATCAGGATAAAATGGACCCTAAAATTTGTTGGGCAATTTCTCCTGAGTATACAGATACCTCATATGTGGTCATAAACCACTGTTTGGGCGCACGGCAGGGCTCAGAAGGGAAGGAGCGCCATTTGACTTTTTGAATGGAAAATATGCTGGAATATTTAGCGGTTGCCATGTCGCATTTGGAGAGTCCCTGTGTGCCTAAACATTGGAGCTCCCCCACAAGTGACCCCATTAAGGAAACTAGACGCCCTAAGGAACTTATCTAGATGCAGAGTGAGCACTTTGAACCCCCAGGTGCTTCACAAATTGATCCGTAAAAAAAAGAAAGTACTTTTTTTTTCACAAAAATTTTCTTTTAGCCTCAATTTTTTCATTTTCACATGGGCAACAGGATAAAATGGATCCTAAAATTTGTTGGGCAATTTCTCCTGAGTACACCGATACCTCATATGTGGTCATAAACCACTGTTTGGGCGCACGGCAGGGCTCAGAAGGGAAGGAGCGCCATTTGACTTTTTGAATGGAAAATATGCTGGAATATTTAGCGGTTGCCATGTCGCATTTGGAGAGTCCCTGTGTGCCTAAACATTGGAGCTCCCCCACAAGTGACCCCATTTTGGAAACTAGATCCCCCAAGGAACTTATCTAGATGCAGAGTGAGCACTTTGAACCCCCAGGTGCTTCACAAATTGATCCGTAAAAAAAAGAAAGTACTTTTTTTTTCACAAAAATTTTCTTTTAGCCTCAGTTTTTTCATTTTCACATGGGCAACAGTATAAATTGGATCCTAAAATTTGTTGGGCAAATTCTCCTGAGTACACCGATACCTCATATGTGGTCATAAACCACTGTTTGGGCGCACGGCAGGGCTCAGAAGGGAAGGAGCGCCATTTGACTTTTTGAATGGAAAATATGCTGGAATATTTAGCGGATGCCATGTCGCATTTGGAGAGTCCCTGTGTGCCTAAACATTGGAGCTCCCCCACAAGTGACCCCATTTTGGAAACTAGACCCCCCAAGGAACTTATCTAGATGCAGAGTGAGCACTTTGAACCCCAAGTGCTTCACAAATTGATCCGTAAAAAAAAGAAAGTACTTTTTTTTTCACAAAAATTTTCTTTTAGCCTCAGTTTTTTCATTTTCACATGGGCAACAGTATAAATTGGATCCTAAAATTTGTTGGGCAATTTCTCCTGAGTACACAGATACCTCATATGTGGTCATAAACCACTGTTTGGGCGCACGGCAGGGCTCAGAAGGGAAGGAGCGCCATTTGACTTTTTGAATGGAAAATTAGCTCCAGTCGTTAGCGGACACCATGTCATGTTTGGAGAGCCCCTGTATGCCTAAACTTTGGAGCTCCCCCACAAATGACCCCATTTTGGAAACTAGACCCCCTAAGAAACTTATGCAGATGCACAGTGAGCACTTTGAACCCCCAGGTGCTTCACAAAACTTTATAACGCAGAGCCGTGAAAATAAAAAATCATTTTTTTTTTCTCAAAAAATTATTATTTACCCCATATTTTTTATTTTCACAATGGTTACAGGAGAAATTGGACCCCAAAAGTTGTTGTCTAATTTGTCCTAAGTACGCTAGTACCTCACATGTGGGGGAGAACCACTGTTTGGGCACACGTCAGGGCTTGGAAGGGATGTAGTGACGCTTTGAAATGCCGACTTGATGGAATGGTCTGCGGGCGGGCAGAGCCCCTGATGTGCCTAAACAATAGAAACCCCCCACAAGTGACCACATTTTGTAAACTAGACCCCTCAAGGAACTTAACTAGATGTGTGGTGAGCACCTTGAACCCCCACGTGCTTCACAGAAGTTTGTAATGCAGAGCCGTGAAAATAAAAATTCATTTTTTTCCTCAAAAACTGATTTTTTTAACCCGCAATTTTTTATTTTCACAAGGGTAACAGGAGAAATTGGACCACAAAAGTTGTTGTACAGTTTGTCCTGAGTACACTGGTACCCCATATTGGGGGGGAACCACTGTTTTGGTGCATGGGAGAGCACAGAAGGGAAGGAGCGCCATTTTGGAATGCAGACTTGATGGAATGTTCTGTGGGCGTCATGTTGACTTTGCAGAGCCCCTGATGTGCCTAAACAGTAGAAACCCCCCACAAGTGACCCCATTTTGGAAACTAGACCCCCCAAGGAGCTTATCTAGATGTGTAGTGAGCACTTTGAACCCCCAAGGGCTACACAGAAGTTTATAACGCCGGGCCATGAAAATAAAAAAATCATATTTTTTCCACAAACATGATCTTTTAGTCCCCAATTTTTTTATTTTCCCAAGGGTAACAGGAGAAATTAGACCTCAAAAGTTGTTGTCCAATTTGTCCTGAGTACGCTGATATCCCATATGTGGGAGAAAACTACTGTATGGGCACACTTCGGGGCTCGGAAGGGAAGTAGTGACGTTTTGAATTGCCGACTTGATGGAATGGTCTGCGGGCGTCATGTTACGTTTGCAGAGTCCCTGATGTGCCTAAACAGTATAAAACTCCCCACAAGTGACCCCATTTTGGAAACTAGACCCCGCAAGGAACTTATCTAGATGTGTGGTGAGCACTTTGAACCCCCAAGTTCTTCACAGAAGTTTATAACGCAGAGCCGTGAAAATAAAAAATCATTTTTTTTCCACAAAAATAACTTTTTTAGTCCCCAATTTTTTTTCCCAACAGTAACAGGAGAAATTAGACCCCCAAAGTTGTTGTGCAATTTTTCCGAGTACGCTGATACCCCATATGTGGGGTAAACCACTGTTTGGCACACGTCGGGCTTGGAATAAAGGAGCACTGTTTGACTTTTGAACGCAAAATTTGCAGGAATCAATGGTGGCGCCATGTCGCGTATGGAGATCCCCTGATGTACCTAAATAGTGGAAACCCCTCAATTCTAACTCCAACCCTAACCCAACACACCCCTAACCCCAACCCTAACCCCTACACACCCCTAACCCTAATACAAAACCCTAACCATAACCCTAACCCCAACACACCCCTAACCCTAATCCCAACTCTAACCATAAACCTAAACCACAAGCCTAACCCTAATCCCAACCCTAACCCCAAAACACCCCTAACGCTTATCCCAACCCTAACCCTAATCCCAACCTTAACCCTAATTTCAACCCTAACCCTAATTCCAACCCTAACCCTAGTTCTAACCCTTACCCTAGTTCTAACCCTTACCCTAGTTCTAACCCTAACCCTAGTTCTAACCCTAAGGCTGGGTTCATATTGCGTTTTACCAGCCCGTTCAACACGTAGCGTTGACGGGCTGGTAACGGTATAGCATAACGCGATTGCGTTATGCTATACCTGCTAGTGCAGAGGAATCAGCGATGATTCATCTGTGCTAGTGGTGATGGAGCCCAGACGCTGCAGCCTGCGTCCAAGGCTCCGTCACTGAATGACGACACGTCTCGAACGCATGCCGCTTCATGGCATGCGTTGCGATGCGCACACAAATGGGGTGAATGGCAGCGTTAACGGACTGTGTTACACCGCATTATACCGCGGTGAAACGCAGTCCATCTAACGGACTGCCATAATGCAATATGAACCCAGCCTGACCCTAAGGCCCCGTGCACACGTTGCGGATTCACTTGCGGATTTTTCTAAAATCCGCAGGTAAAACGACCTGCCTTTTACCTGCGTATTTAGCGCGGATTTGCTGCGGTTTTTCTCTGCGGTTTTACGCCTATAATGGAATAGGTGTAAAATCGCTGCGGAATCCGCACAAAGAATTGACATGCTGCGGATTTAAAACCGCAGCAAATCCGCGCTGAAAAATCTGCAGCATGTGCACAGCGTTTTTTTTTACCATTTATTTGCATTGTACTGTACATGGTTCTGATCTGCTGTGGATCCGCAGCAAATCCGCTGCTGATCCAAGCAAATCGCTGCTGATCGCACAAAATCCGCTGCGGATTAGCAGCGAAATCCGCTGCGGATCAGCAGCGAAATCAGCTGCGGATCAGCAGCGAAATCAGCTGCGGATCAGCAGCGAAATCAGCTGCGGATCAGCAGCGAAATCAGCTGCGGATCAGCAGCGAAATCCGCTGCTGATCCGCAGCTGATTTCGCTGCTGATCCGCAGCGAAATCAGCAGCGGATCAGCAGCGAAATCAGCTGAGGATCAGCAGCGAAATCAGCTGCGGATCAGCAGCGAAATCAGCTGCGGATCAGCAGCGAAATCCGCTGCGGATCAGCAGCGAAATCCGCTGCGGATCAGCAGCGAAATCAGCTGCGGATCAGCAGAGAAATCAGCTGCGGATCAGCAGAGAAATCAGCTGCGGATCCGCAGCAAAATCCGCAACGTGTGCACAGGGCCTAATAGGAAAAAAAAAATTCTTTATTATTTTTCCCTACCTATGACAGGGGGGTTCACTTACTTTTTTTTATTTTGATCACTGTGACAGTTTATCACAGTGATCAAAATAAATTTTTTGACTAGGCAGGGCGCACTGCGCATGCGCCGGCCGGCGGGCGCACTGCGCATGCGCCCGCCATTTTCCAAGATGGCGGCGCCCATGAAGAATCCCGGGCAGCCGCCGGGAAGGATCCAGGGACATCGGTGGACCGGGAGAGGTGAGTATGGGGGTCGGAAGTGAGGGGGGGGGGATCAGAAGGTGGGGGCAGCGGAGGCCAGGACGAGGGGAGCTTTTAGTGACGGCGGTAACCGACCGCTGCCATCTTTCGGTGGCGGCGGCCGATCGCCGCCGTGAATCCGTGTGGGGGGGTCAGGGCTCGGTGTCCAGCCATGGCAGATGCTATTGCAGCATCGGCCATGGCTGGATTGTAATATTTCACCAATTATATTGGTGAAATATTACAGATTGCTCTGATTGGCTGTTTCACTTTTAACAGCCAATCAGAGCGATCGTGGCCATGGGGGGGTTAAGCCAACCCCCCTGTGGTGAAGCACAAAGGGTCCTGTGCCGGCGGGTCGGGTGACCTTTCAGTGACCCCGGTCACCCGACCCGCAGGGACGCGATCCTTTCATGACGCCACATAGGCGTCATGGGTCGGATTGGCACTGATTTTCATGACGCCTACGTGGCGTCATGGGTCGGGAAGGGGTTAAAGGAGTCTGTGTCATTCTTTCCATTAAAGGACTTTATTCTGTGTGTTTTTTTATACACTATCACTATGGGGTTAGTAATGGGGGCATCTTATAGACACCTCTCCTTTACTAACCTCTGGGCCTGATGTAACCAGACAATACACCATCAGGTGACACCAACCCAACAAATATGAACCCCATTTGCCACCGCCACAGAGGCAGTGGGAAGAGCCGAGAAAAGTGCCAGCATTGGCACATCTAATAGATGCACCATTTCTGGGTGGCTGCTGGTTGCTATTTTTAAGCTTAGGGTGGCAATGTCCATGGCTCCTTACCAGCCTGAGAATATCAGCTCAAATGTCAGCTTTAGCTTGACTGGTTGTAAAAAAAAATGGAAGGGACCCCACGCTGTTTTTTTTAATGTTTAATTTAAATAATTTAAAAAACAGGATGGGGACCCCTCTATTCTTGATAGCCAGCCTTGCTAACGCTGACAGCTAAGGGTTGCTGCCTGCAGCTATCAGTTTTGCCTGGCTGGTTATTAAAAATACAGGGGAACCCATATCAATCTTTTTTTTTTAATTATTTATTCATAGCTCAATTGATGGGTCAATTGATGCCACTTTTCCTGCCCCTAATTTAAGCTGTTTTGGCCCCCCTGAAGTTATTGTCAATGCATTTGGCTTTGCCTCCCATTGAATGTTCAGCAATTATCGGGAAGTTCTGTGAACAAAGCCAAACAGAACTTTTCAAAGTTTGGTTTGGTTCGGTTCGGCAAACGTCCCAACACCTTCAAGGGTGTTAAAAAGCTGCCAAAACAGCTCAAATTAGGGGCAGACACCAGGAAAAGTGGCATCAATTGACCCAGAGTACAAATAGTATAATTGTGCAGCATTGATGTGTAAGGAAGTCAAGGGTATTAACCCTTTAAATGTCTCATCCCTTTAATGGTGTTAATATGTGTAAATATATGTTTTGTATGAAATGTATAATGTCAGGTTTTCAGTGTTATGTAGGAGTAAGGGAGGTATAGATATAGGTAGTTAGTGCATCCTTGGGGTCATTAGAGGAGGGCACTGTTATGTTTCGGTAGCTGAGGAGGACAGGAACAACAGCAGGGCAGCCAAACATCTGAGATGTTGGTAACTGATGGGTTGCAGATTCCTAAACTAACAACACAACTAGAGGTAGCCGTGGAGCGTTCCTACGTTGATCCTAGACGCCTCGTCACAGCCTGAGAGATAACTACACCTAAAAGCAGAAAGATGAAAGCTATCTGCCCCAGAGCAGATCCCCAAAGAAAATAGGAAGCCCCCAAACATATAATGGCGGTTAGACAAGATGAAAATACAAACATAGGCAGAAAATAGACTGAGCAAACGCTGGGGCCACAAGCTGACTAAATAGGATAGGACAGGAGAGATTACTTTCTGCAACCCAGAAAACCCTACAAAAATCCAAAAATTCTGATTACAAAAATACTGAGATCACACGATCTCGCCACCCAATAAATCAGATCTCAGTGTGAACAAAAACCAAGCCGCAGCCGCTGAAAAAACAGGAAAAAGCAAATGAGCAAAAACAGTGGCTACAGAAAAACTGTGAGGAGCTCAGGCCCCAGGAGGGGACCTGGCTGACCTCCACAAAAGTGCAGAAAACAATGCAAAAAGCAAGCACAAAAAGAAAAGCAAAAAATATCTTATCTGAAAGCAGGAGATGCAGGCAGGACTCCAGCAAACTTCCAAATGAACCAGGAACCAGAATTGAGACAAGAAAAATT
>JARQOD010009728.1:0-30187 GCA_033576555.1 Oophaga sylvatica
AAACAGGAAGATCGGAAATGAAATCCATAGAGATATGGGTCCATGGTCTCTTGGGCACAGGCAATGGCATCAACAAACCACTAGAGCCGAGAGCAAGGCTTGGAGCGAGAGCAAGTCCCGCAGGACTGCACAAATTCCCTGACATCGCGAGACAAGGTAGACCACCAAAAGGACCGACTAACCAAGTCTCTGGTACCAAAAATTCCGGGATGCCCAGCCAATGCGGAACAATGAATCTCAGACATCACACTCTTTTTCCATTGGTCCGGGACAAACAATTTTCCAACAGGGCAGCGCTCGGGCCTATCCTCCTGACACCCCTCCAGAGCAAGTCTCAAATTGGGCGAGATGGCGGAAAGAACTACACCCTCCTTCAAAATAACAGAGGGATCAGATAGCTCAGGAGAGTCCGCAAGGAAACTCCTCGAGAGGGCATCCCCTTAACATTCTTAGTGCCAGGAAGAAAGGAAACCACAAAATTAAAACGTGTGAAAAACAAGGCCCACCTGGCCTGTCTAGGATTGAGTCGCTTGGCAGATTCCAGATAGACCAGATTCTTATGGTCCATAAGGACCACCACCTGATGTTTGGCTCCCTCCAGCCAATGTCTCCACTCTTCAAAAGCCCACTTCATGGCCAATAACTCCCGATTACCCACGTCATAATTACGTTCAGTAGGAGAAAATTTTCGAGAGAAAAAGGCACAAGGGTTACTTTTAGAGGTCTCTGGATCTTTTTGGGACAAAACGGCACCTGCCCCAATTTCAGAGGCATCAACCTCCACCTGAAATGGCAGAGAAACATCAGGCTGCCGTAGAACAGGAGCAGAAGTGAATCTCTGCTTAAGTTCCTGAAACGCAGAGACTGCCTCAGGAGGCCAATTCACCACATCAGAACCCTTTCTGGTCAAATCAGTTAATGGTTTAACAAATAACCGAGAAATTACCAATAAATTTACGATAAAAATTGGCAAAACCCAAAAATCTCTGAAGAGCTTTTAATGAAGTAGGTTGGACCCAATCACAGATGGCCTGAACCTTGACCGGGTCCATTTCAATAACAGATGGGGACAAAATGAATCCCAGAAATGAGATCTTCTGTACGCCAAAAAGACACTTTGATCCCTTCACATACAGAGCATTCTCTCTCAAAATCTGGAATACAGTTGAACATGTTTCACATAGAGTCCCAGTCATTAGAAAAAATCAAGATATCATCCAAATAAACAATCAGAAACTTGTCCACAAAATCCTGAAAATGTCATTCATGAAGGACTGGAAGACGGAAGGAGCATTAGTGAGCCCAAAGGGCATCACAAGGTACTCAAAATGCCCTTCAGGGTGTTTAAATGCCGTCTTCCATTCATCCCGTGCTTAATTCGAATAAGGTTATACGCCCCCCTGAGGTCAAGCTTGGTAAACCAAGTAGCGTTTTTCACCCTGGAAAACAGGTCAGAAATCAAGGGTAACGGGTATTGATATTTCACAGTAATATTGTTCAAGAGACGATAATCAATACAGGCCTTAATGAACCATCTTTTTTGGCCACAAAGAAAAAACCGGCACCTAAGGGTGAAGAGGATGGTCTGATATGACCCTTCTCCAATGATTCCTTGATATAAGACCGCATAGCGTCATGTTCAGGTACAGACAAGTTAAAAAGGCGACCTTTAGGGAATTTACTACCTGGCACTAATTCAATAGCGCAGTCATAGCTCCTATGGGGAGGTAAGGATGCAGATTTACTTTCGCTAAACACATCAGAAAAATCAAACAAAAAGTCAGGAACATCCTCAGCCTGGGGGGAGGCAGAAAAAACAGGAGTGTTGGTATTAACACATTGGCAGCCCCAACTGGTTACAGACACAGATTTCCAATCCAAAACAGGATTATGAGACTGTAACCAAGGGAAACCCAGCACTATAATGTCATGCAGATTATATAGAACCAAAAATTTGCAGCACTCCTGGTGATCAGGTTCAACCCTCATTATCACCTGAGTAGAAAACTGGGGTTTTATTCTCAGCAAAGGGGTAGAATCGATCCCCAGTAAAGGAATAGACTTCTGTAGGGGTATCAAGGGAAACCCACAACGTTTAGCAAAATCATAATCCATCAGGTTAATAGCTGCTCCAGAATCAACGAAAGCCTGAGCAGAAAATGAGGACAGAGAGCATATCAGAGTGACAGTTAATAAAAACTTAGTCTGAACACTACCCAAGACAACTGAGCGTGCAAAATGTCTTCCCGCTTAGGGCAGACTGAAATAGCATGAGAGGCATCACCACAGTAGAAACATAACCCATTGCGCTTTCGAAAATCATGACGCTGTGCCCCAGACACCACTCCATCACACTGCATGGGCTCAGCAGCTGGCTCACAAGGCAACACACTCCACGCATACTTCTCCGCTCACGCAAAGTCTGTCAATTTGAATCGCTAATGACATAGAATCATTGAGACCAGAGGGGACAGGGAATCCCACCATAACATCCTTTACATTATCCGACAGACCCTTTCGGAAAAGGGCCGCCAAAGCGTCGTCATTCCATTTGGTCAGGACTGCCCACCTACGAATCTCTGACAGTATAACTCAGCGTCATCAAGACCCTGATTTAATGCCAACAAGGCTTTTTCAGCTTGATCAGTGACATTAGGCTCATCGTACAATAACCCCAAAGCCTGAAAAAAGCATCAACATCACTCAAAACAGGATCCCCAGGTATCAGGGAAAAAGCCCAATCCTGAGGATCGCCGCGCAGGAGAGAGATGATAATTTGAACCTGCTGCGCTGCGTTCCTGAGGACTTAGATTTTAAGGCAAAAAACAATTTACAATTATTTTTGAAATTCTGAAACTTAGCTCGATCCCCTAAAAACAAATCTGGCATGGGGATCCTAGGTTCCACAACAGGCAACCTAGCAAGATATGCAGCAATACTCTGAACCTCAGTGGCAAGCTGATCCACACGGCCAGACAACTGTGCAAACTCCATTGGGAGAAAAGATCCTCCCCAGCACCCAGAGATACAGAGGGAAAAAAAAAAAAAAATGCAACAAACAGAAAAATATCTCTGACAACTTTTCTTCCTTCAAAATATTTTTTCCCTTCTGTGAGTACCATACAATTTTTTTGGCCGGTGATACTGTTATGTTACGGTAGCTGAGGAGTGCAGGTAAAAAAGGCAATACACCAGAGCAGTTGGAATCTATGAGATTGCAGTACCCTGACTAACCACCGCAACTAGAGGCAGCCGTGGAGCGTTCCTACGTTGGTCCTAGACGCCTCGTCACAGCCTGAGAAACTAACTACACCTAAAGATAGAAATAGGAAAGCTATCTGCCCCGGAGCAGAACCCCAAAGATAATAGAAAGCCCCCAAACATGTAATGGCGGTTAGACAAGAGGAAATACTGACACAGAAAGAAAATAGTATGAGCAAACGCTGGGGCCCAAACTATCTAAATAGAAAAGGACAGGAAGGGTACTTACTGCAATCTCAGAAAACCCTGAAAAAACACCAACTCTACTAATTTCAAAATCACCTGAGATCACACGACCTCTACCACCTAAATTAGTTCTCTGGTGTAAAAAAAATCAAAACAGCAGCCACTGAAAAAAACTGGAAAAAGCAAAAGTACAAAACACAGTGGCTGGACTAAACTGAGAGGGCAAAAGCCCCCGGAGGGGACCCAGAAGGCCCCCACAGAAGTGCAGGACAAAATGCAAAAATATAGCAAAAACACAAAATAAGAAATTGTCTTATCTGATAGCAGGAGATGCAGACACGACACAGCAGGCTACAAGGGAAACTGGAAAGAAGGATTCAGACCAGAACAATTGATCACCGGCAACCCTGATGGGAAAATGACTCCCTTATATAAGACCAATCAGTAACACCTGATTCCCAGTCCTCACAATCCTCACTAGTACCGCTTGTAACCACCAGAGGGAGCCTCTGCTCAGAACTCATCTCAAACCCATTCACAACATTAGTTCAATGTGTGGAGGCTAGTACCAGTGGAGAGATAGCCACTCTAGCCTAATCAGAACTGAGTCAACTGAGTGCAGTTCAGGGAGTAAGCGTGCCGACGCTTTGAGAGCGGTGAAGAGAGAAAAGAAGCAGCCATCTATTGCTGGTGTGCTTATGATAAAGGTCGGAGTAGGACGAAAGGCGAGTGTAAGAGAAGAAGAGAGTAACAGAGGTTGAAACAGCATTGATAGCTTACCTCTACTCTGAATAACCGGACACCGGGTCCGAGCTTGCTAGAGTCTACACGACTAGTAGGAGATACCGGAGATCCTGGAGGACTTCAAGTTCTAGGAGCTCAGGAGTGCTGATACGGAGCCGGGGTCAGGAAGACAGGGTCTAGCAGGACGCTGCATTCAGAGACACTGTCCTATCCAAGAGTAGGCCCCACCACAAAGTCAGCCGGGCGTATAAGTGAAGACAGAGTTAGACTTTGTTTCATACAGGTCAGAAACTCACACTACAGGAGTAAGGAGAGCCCTACACCTACTCAGTGGGAATAACTGGATGTGCATCCTCCACCCTGCCAGCATCCCGGGACGTGCCTGCAACTACATCAGTAAAGTTACAGAAAGAGACTTTTGTGTGTGTGTCTGCATTATTGCTCCTGCGGCTGAAAGCCCCTTCTCCGTCTCGCACCCCAACACTGCCATCTACCCTGAGGGACCCAGTCTTGCCTGTGGAAGACTAACACCTTGTTGCCCTGAACAACCCCTCAGTGGATCTGCACTGCAACGCTGGTCACCCTGACCAGGTACCACAGGTGGCGTCACGATCATCTTACAAACCATATAATCCCCTGTAAATAACCCCCCTTTTTAGTGAGCGCCCAGGGCCACGGACTGAGCTGTGCTACCCATGACATCCCCCATTGAAGTGAACGGGCTTGGTGCCGAGTACCCCACAGGCCCTGGCTTAGGCGCCTCATCTTCCTGGAGTCACGAACAGGATTTCGTGCCCTGCAGCAACAGAGTGATTGGTGCCCGTTGCCACCGGGTACTGTGTGCCTGAATTGACTGTTTTGTGCTAAAAGATTGTCGCACATAGCGGCGAGAATTTCCCGCCAATTGTCCGCCATTACCCGCCAAATTGCAGTGCTACGGCGCGAAGAGAAGGAGGCGTACCTGTAGAAAGCGCACTGAGACCCGGACACGCCCCCAATGCTGACGCGGCGGCAGGTCCTGTGGAGAGCTTCAGTGAACGCTCTGATGTCAGAGCGCCGGCGTCACAGGTCCTTCTACAACGCTGTGCCCTGCAGAGCTGCGGCCTTCAGAGAAGGTAGGCCACACTTAACTAGGGGGGCGCAGACATGTCGCAGCAGCAAGCTGACAGCGCGGTCCAGGCCGACCGCCCCAATGACTTACCCCGCCGCGCAGGATGGGAACGCTGGCCCCTCACCAGGTCCTGTGGCACCGATAGTACCGTTGACGCTGCCATACCTGCCTGGAGCAAAGTGGCTCCCTCAGTATAGCGGCAAGCCAGACACCCTGTCAGGGTTCAAGAGGAAAATATGCAGTATAATGGACATGTACCCTATGACAGAAAGGCAGAGAGCTGCAGTGGTGGTGGGGCAGTTGACTGGTGCTGCAGAGAGAGAAGTAGAGACTTGGACAGCTGCGACCAGGAATCCGTGCTTACAATTTTCTTAAAGCTACAGACTATCTTTGAGGACCGCACTGAAACAGATCTCCGGATGAAGTTTTACCAATGCTCCCAAAACCAGATGATAGCATTAGGGACTGTGCCTGCCGATTACAAGGGGCCCTGCGAGCTCTCAAACAGGTTAACCCCATAAGTGTCATTAATGAAAATAAAATGTTAAAGGAACAATTTGTACGGGGACTGAGGTCTCAAGCTGAAAGCAGGACTGTGCACTTGGTGGTCCTTGGATCATACTGACGCTACCTTTGATGCCTTGAAGGATATGGCCATAAAAGGGCTGCGACCCCTGGAAACGCACGAAATGGTAACCCAGTGTCACCCGGGTGAAGCCACCCTAAAGTCAGCAGCATCCACCTTTTCCCCGCTGGTTGCGGAAACCAAAACGCAGATGGCGCCCCCTAGTGAGCTGGACTGTCTGCGCTCAGAAGTGCGCTAGCTGACCAAAAACCTGGCCACTGTAATGAGTGCCCTGCAACTGCGAAAGGAGGAAGACGGAATGATTTGCTTGCTGACTGCCCAGAGGATGTCCCTTGGATGAGCTGGAGGAAAAGGAGGACGTCGCCCCACCGGAGGAGGACAACGCCACCCCCAGGAGCGACCCCCGACCAGCGCCAACCTCGCTGAGAGATCATCTGCTACCGTTGCCACCGAGAAGGTCATCTAGCATGTCAGTGTCCTTTAAACGAGCAGATCCTGGGTCCGAGGGCCAACACCCAGGACTAGACTCTGTAGGCCCCTCAGACTGGAACCGCAGGTTCGTGGGAGGAAGACCATACCTGTCCATCATCCTGGATGGGATCGCAATCCCTGCCCTGGTGGACACTGGATCTCAGGTAACCATCATACCTGATGTCCTGTATAACAGGTTTTGGTCCATTGACAGTCTCCAGCCCCCGAGCCCTGACTTTGCAGTATACGCCTCTAATGGTCTCCCTGTTGATATACTCGGAGCCAAAAATGTGGACGTAAAAGTGGGTAGAGTGGAGCTGAAGGACCAGGGACTCTTAGTAGTAAAAACTGTAAATGAGGAAAATGGCTTAAATGTGGTTTTAGGTACCAACATTATCAGTAACTGTCTGGGGGAAGTTGTGTTTTTGCTCCAACAGCTCGCCGATGTTGCCAGGCCAAAGCAAAAGGGAGTGATTCAGAAGGAGATCCGGGCCCTGATGTGCCAGCAGCAAGCGAAACTGACCGATGGTGAGATTGGTAATGTACGGGTAACAGACCCGAACCCCATTGAGATACCTCCAATGAGTGAAATGCTTATATGGTGTAGAGCAGCAATAGGTCTGAGAGGACGGAACTACCAAGCAGTAGTAGAGCCCCATTGTTCAGAACATAGACCTACACTTTTGACTGCTAGAGGGGTAGTAGAGGTACGAAATGGGAGGGTGCCAGTACGTCTTCTCAATTGGGGAGAAGATGAAGTGAACTTACCACGATATGCCACTGTTGCTAAATTACATACAGTAGATAATAACTCCATTCTCACAACCAGCGGAGGATAACGACCCAGCAACCCAGGTGGAGGATTGGTGTCAGCAGCTCCATGTCGGGACAGACACCACTCCAGCCCACCAGAAACAGGGAGTACTTCGAGTGGTACAGGAGTACACACAGGTATTTAGCAAACACCCACTTGACTTTGGGACAATTAAGGGAGTGCAACACCTTATCCCTACAGGCAACCACCCCCCCATTAAAGAACGGTACAGGCCCATACCTCCAGCACACTACCAGAAAGCCAAGGAGATGTTGCGTGATATGAAGGAAGCAGGGGTGATAAGAGATAGTTGTAGCCCCTGGGCAGCACCTCTAGTCCTAGTCAGGAAAAAGGATAGAAGCATGAGAATGTGTGTAGATTACAGACAAGTAAATCGCATTACACATAAAGATGCATACCCTTTACCACGCATGAGGAATCCTTAGCTGCCTTGAAGACTGCTAATTACTTTTCCACCCTTGACCTCACTAGTGGGTACTGGCAAGTAGCTGTGGCTGAGGAGGATCAGGAGAAGACTGCTTTCACCACCCCGATGGGACTCTGTGAGTTTGACAGGATGCCATTTGGACTCAGCAGTGCCCCGGGAACATTCCAGAGAGTGATGGAGAGTTGCCTGGGACATCTCAACTTTGAAACCGTGTTGCTGTACCTGGACGACGTAATTGTGTACTCCAAGACGTAAGAAGATCATCTGAAGCACCTGGCGGAGGTATTCGAGTCACTGTCCAAATATGGGATGAAACTGAAGCCTTCAAAGTGCCATCTGCTCAAACAAAAGGTACAGTACTTGGGGCATATTGTCAGCTCAGAAGGAGTAGCGCCAGACCCCGAGAAGGTTACCGCCATCCAGAAATGGCCGGAACCGAGGAATCTCAAGGAGGTGCGCCAGTTCCTGGGACTGACAGGTTACTACCGGAGGTTTGTAAAGGATTACACCAAGAAAGCAGCGCCTCTGCAAGACCTCCTGGTAGGACAAACCCTCAGAGTAGAAATTCTCCATTCCAATGGAGTAAAGAACAAGCTGTGGCCTTTAAGGAGATGAAGGAGATCCTGACAGGCAATGAGATCTTAGCTTATCCTGACTACAGCCAGCCGTTCTGCTGTACACTGATGCTAGCAACGAAGGATTGGGAGCTGTCCTCAGTCAGAAGCAAAATGGCCTGGAGAAAGTCATCGCATATGCAAGCAGGAAGCTCCGCCCGAACGAGAGGAACCCAGAGAACTATAGCAGCTTCAAGTTGGAGTTCCTGGCACTGGTCTGGGCCATTACAGAGAGATTCAAGCATTACCTAGCCTCCAGCAAGTTCACTGCTTACACTGACAATAACCCCTTGACACATCTTGAAACAGCTAAGCTGGGAGCCATAGAGCAACGTTGGATGGCTCGGCTGTCGAACTATCAATTCACAATCAAGTACAGGGCGGGCCGTAAGAATGCCAACGCTGATGCCTTGTCCAGAATGCCTCATGAGTCCGACACGAAAGAGGAATTGGATGACCTAGAAGAGATTGAACTACCTGCCTTTCACAGAAACGGGAGGATCCACGAGCAACGAGCCTGCAGGAGGCAGCGTGGTAAGACGTTAAACCCTTTACCTCACCACAGCTGGAAGAAGACCCAGAACAGTGACCCGGTTGTCAACCGTATCAAGGAGCTGACAACTCAGGAAGGTTCCTCCTTGGAGAAGGATGCGCCTCAACAAGCAAAGCAGCTGTGGTATGAGAGAAGCCGGCTGTTTATCTACCGTGAGAAGCTGTGCCGAAGGTACGTCAACCCAAGAACCCATGAGATGGTATGGCAGACAGTAGTCCCCAAAACGGACATCCAGATGGTGTTGGAAGCCTACCACGATCAAGCGGGGCACTTTGGCTGGAAGAAACTGGAGACCCTGTTGAAGTGTCGTTTCTACTGGGTAGGAATGCGCAGTTCCATCGAAAAATGGTGTAAAAACTGTGCGTCTTGTAGCCTCCGAAGAAAAGACTACAGCAGTCAGAAGGCACCCCTGCAACCCATCAAGACGACTCGTCCCTTGGAGATCGTGGCCCTGGACCATGTCAAGTTGTCACCCAGCCGGTCGGGATATTCATATGCCCTGACAATGGTGGATCACTATTCCAGGTTCCTGGTGGTCGCCCCTGTAAAAGACCTGACAGCAGAGACAGCAGCAAAGGCGTATTTCTGCAGGCCCCATGGATATCCGGAGCAAGTGTTAACTGACCAGGGCCCTGCCTTTGAAGCCGAGTTGTTTAAAGAGTTCTGTCATTTGTACGGATGCAAGAAGATAAGAACCACACCGTACCACCCCCAAACAAAAGGTCTCTGTGAAAAGATGAATCACATAGTCATTGATCTGCTGAAGACGGTACCACTTGAGGAGAGGAATCGGTGGCCAGACCTACTACCTGACCTGGTAGATCTGTACAATCACATACCTGTGAGTTCCACCAATTGCACTCCAGCCTACCTCATGCGGGCAAGACCAGGAAAGCTGCATATGGATTTGGAACTTGGTGTTGTAGAACTAGAAGCAGATGTTACTACTGAAGATTGGGACACAAACCGACAGGAACAGTACAGGAGAGTACAAGCCTGCGTGGAAGATAGTCTCAATAAAGTAAGGGAAAAACAAGCAAAAACTACAACAAAAGTGCGCCAGCTGAACCTTTTGTACCTGGAGAAATTGTGCTGAAAAGAAAAAGAAGAATGCACAAATTAGATGATCAATGGGAAAGAGAGCCATATGTCGTGCAAAATTCAAAGTTTGACAACAGAAAACATGTACCATTAGTAAAGATGGAGGAAAGACGACCACAACTGTATCAAGAGATCACCTAAAACTATGTCCAGATCTGTTAAAGCTTCGAGAGGAAGAACCTGTTACTGACGAAGAGAAACCAGGTGAAGTCATACACACGGACTTAGGAGATTTTCCTGCAGATTGGCCCTGTATCGGAGATGCTGTGATCATTCCAGTACTTCAATTTTATCAGCCGCAAGAAGCACTCCAACGTCAGGTTGAGCCAGTTGTCGCAGAAGGAATAGTTCAAGAAGTAGAGTCTCGAGAAGTGGAGTCTCAAAACGTGGAACCTCAAGATGTTGGGTCTCAGGAAGAAGAATCCTCTGGTGAGACAGAACCGCATCGCCCAGCCGCAAGTATGCTTGCCAGATCCCTAGAGAGGTTAAGGCAGTATTACATACAGTTTACCGCACGTAGGACAGACAGGTCACATGCTACCTCACCTGACGCAACACCATGTAGGCCAGTACGCATGACAAAAGGAAAGTTACCTGTTAGGTACCAAGAGTAGGCCTAGCAAATGTAAACAGTTAACAAGAGTCAAAGTGTGTATAAATGTATATAAATATCGTGTAAATATATGTATATATGTTACCTTTAGCAATTGTTAAAGCTTCTTGCCTCCCGTAAGGGAAGAGTTCATTTGATATTTGATGTTAATTTGTTTTAAGAAAAATGTTTTCTTTCAGCCCGGGAGCGCTGATGTTTACTAGGGGGCGATGTGGAGCCCAGCTGCGCTTGGAATCTTATTCCCCAGGGGATGCACCAAAGGTAACACCCACAGAGGACCTGATATGCACACAAAACACCTTCACCAATCCCTAGAGCCACCAGGGGGAGCCCTATATAGAATATATAAGGATGGTGAAGTCACAGCAGAGAGCTCAGACTAGACGAGACTAGCTCAGATTAGCCTGAGAGCTGAGAGAGAGAGTCTTCCTAGGCGACAGAGAGCTAGTCGACTCAGAGAGGTGTTGAGAGTGTTGAGAGAACCTGAAGACTGCAGCTTGAGCTTAGTTCAATGTGTGGAGGCTAGTACCAGTGGAGAGATAGCCACTCTAGCCTAATCAGAACTGAGTCAACTAAGTGCAGTTCGGGGAGTAAGCATGCCGACGCTTTGAGAGCGGTGAAGAGAGAAAAGAAGCAGCCATCTATTGCTGGTGTGCTTATGATAAAGGTCGGAGTAGGACGAAAGGCGAGTGGAAGAGAAAAAGAGTAATGGAGGTTGAAACAGCATTGATAGCTTACCTCTATTCTGAATAACCGGACACCGGGTCCAAGCTTACTAGAGTCTACACGACTAGTAGGAGATACCGGAGATCCTGGAGGACTTCAAGTTCTAGGAGCTCAGGAGTGCTGATACGGAGCCGGGGTCAGGAAGACAGGGTCTAGCAGGACGCTGCATACAGAGACACTGTTCTATCCAAGAGAAGGCCCCACCACAAAGTCAGCCGGGCGTATAAGTGAAGACAGAGTTAGACTTCGTTTCATACAGGTCAGAAACTCACACTACAGGAGTAAGGAGGCCCTACACCTACTCAGTGGGAATAACTGGACGTGCATCCTCCAACCTGCCAGCATCCCGGGATGTGCCTGCAACTAAATCAGTAAAGGTACAGAAAGAGACTTTCGTGTCTGTGTCTGCATTATTGCTCCTGCGGCTGAAAGCCCCTTCTCCGTCTTTTACCCCAATCCTGCCATCTACCCTGAGGGACCCAGTCTTGCCTGTGGAAGACTTAACACCTTGTTGCCCCGAACAACCCCTCAGTGGATCTACACTGCAACGCTGGTCACCCTGACCAGGTACCACAGGTGGTGTCACGATCACCTTACAAACCATATAATCCCCTGTAAATAACCCCCCTTTTTAGTGAGCGCCCAGGGCCACGGACCGAGCTGTGCTACCCGTGACATCCCCCATTGAAGTGAACGGCCTCGGTGCCGAGTGCCCCACAGGCCCTGGCTTAAGCACCTCAACAACATCAACAACATTGCTGCAATGGCGCAAGTATTGAGTTACCGTATATACCCGAGTATAAGCCGACCCGAGTATAAGCTGAGGTCCCTAATTTTGCCACAAAAACTGGGAAAACTTATTGACTCAAGTATAGGCCTAGGGTGGGAAATGCAGCAGCTACTGGTAAATTTCAAAAATAAAAATAGATACCAATAAAAGTAAAATTGAGACATCAATAGATTAAATGTTTAAATGTTTTTGAACAGCCATATTGAATCAGGAGCCTCATATAATGCTCCATACAGTTCATGATGGCCCTATAAGATGCTCCATACAAAATACGCCCATATAATGCTTCATAAAGTTCATGCTGGGCCCCATAAGATGCTCCATACAAAAACTATGTCCCATATAATGCTGCACAAAGGTTAATGAAGGCCCCATAAGATGCTCCATATTAAAATATGCTCCATATAATGCTGCATAAAAGGTTAATGAAGGCCCCATAAGATGCTCCATATTAAAATATGCTCCATATAATGCTGCATAAAAGGTTAATGATGGCCCCATAAGATGCTCCATAGAATAATATGCCCCATATGCTGCTCCATAAAAGTTGATGGCTCCATAAGATGCTCCATAGAATAATATGGCCCATATGCTGCTCCATAAAAGTTGATGGCTCCATAAGATGCTCCATAGAATAATATGCCCCATATGCTGTTCCGTAAAGGTTGATGGCCCCATAAGATGCTCCATAGAATAATATGCCCCATATGCTGCTCCATAAAGGTTGATGGCCCCATAAGATGCTCCATAGAATAATATGCCCCATATGCTGCTCCATAAAGGTGGATGGCCCCATTAGATGCTCCATAGAATAATATGCCCCATATGCTGCTGTAATTTAAAAAAAAAATGACATACTCACTTCTTGTCGCTGGGGGCCTTGTGCCGGTGCCTTGAGCAGGCGAGGACACCAGCACGCTATGGGGGCCAGGTGCCGGTGTCAGCGCTGGCTCAGGCCGCCGGCACTTGCGATATTCACCTGTCCCTGTTCCATCATCACGCGTCACTGTGTCTTCCAGGTCTCTGCAGTGACTGTTCAGACAGAGGGCACGCACTAAACACATCATCGCGCCCTCTGACCTGAACTTCACAGCCAGAGGATGCGGAAGACAGCAGCGCATGGCGGTGGAACGGGGGCAGGTAAATATCGCATGGCTCCCCCCATACTCCCCGTCATACTCACCACCCTCCTGGCATGGCGCAGTCTCTGCACCTCTTGCTTCTCTGTTGTCCCGGGGCCAGCAGCTCCTTCCAGTGTTCAGCGGTCACGTGGTACCGCTCATTAAAGTAATGAATATGCGCTCCATGCCTATGGGAGTGGAGTGCGTGCATATTCATTACTTTAGCCACTTTACCCCCAAGAGTGGTTTGCACGTTAATGATCGGGCCAATTTTTACAATTCTGACCACTGTCCCTTTATGAGGTTATAACTCTGGAACGCTTCAACGGATCTTCGCGATTCTGAGAGTGTTTCCTCGTGACATATTGTACTTCACGTTAGTGGTAAAAATTTCTTTGATATAACTTGTGTTTATTTTTGAAAAATATGGAAATATGGCGAAAATTTTGAAAATTTTGCAATTTTCAAACTTTGAATTTTTATTCCCTTAAAACAGAGAAATATGTCACACAAAATAGTTACTAACATTTCCCACATGTCTACTTTACATCAGCACAATTTTGGAAATAATTTTTTCTTGTTTCGAAGTTATAAGGGTTAAAAGTTGACCAGCGATTTCTCATTTTTACAACAAAATTTAAAAAGCCATTATTTTTAGGGACCACCTCACCTTTGAAGTCACTTTGAGGGGTCTGTTGTGAATGTGCTAGAAATGAATTCTGAGCAGAAGCTCCCTCTGGTGGTTACAAACAGTACTGAACTATCCAATGAAGATTGTGAAGATTGGCGATCAGGTGTTACTGACTGGTCTTATATAAGGGAGGTTCCCTCCCATCAGGGTTGCCGGTGATCAATTGTTCTGGTCTCATCTTTGATTCCTGTTCACTTTGTAGCTTGCTGTTTCGTGCCTGCATCTTCTGCTAACAGATAAGACATTTTTTTCTTTTAGTTTTTTGTGCTTGCTTTTTGCATTTTGTCCTGCACTTCTGTGGGGGTCTGCCGGGTCCCCTCCGGGGGCTTGTGCTCCTCTCAGTTTAGTTCAGCCACTGTTGTTTGTTCATTTGCCTTTTCCAGTTTTTTTTCAGTGGCTGCTTTTTAGTTTTGTTACACCAGAGAACTAATTTAGGTGGTGGAGGTCGTGTGATCTCAGGTGTTTTTGTAATTAGTAGTGTTGGTACTTTTCAGGGTTTTTTGGGATTGCAGTAAGTGTCCTTCCTATCCTTTTCTATTTAGGACGTTTGGGACCCAACGTTTGCTCATACTATTTTCTGTCTGTGTCTGTATTTCCTCTTGTCTAACCGCCATTACATGTTTGGGGGCTTTCTATGTTCTTTGGGGATCTGCTCCGGGGCAGATAGTTTTCCTCTTTCTGTCTTTAGGTGTAGTTAGCTTCCCAGGCTGTGACGAGGGGTCTAGGACCAACGTAGGTACGCTCCACGGCTGCCTTTAGTTGTGGTGGTTAGTCAGGGTACTGCAATCCCATAGATTCCAACCTCTCTGGTGTATTTCCTTTTTTGCCTGCTCTCCTCAGCTACCAAATCATAACAGTATCACCGGCCCAAAAACTGATATTTGTATGGTACTCACAGAAGGGAAAAATAGTGTTAAAGAAAGAAGATTGTCAGAGTTGTCAGAGATTTTTTTTTATTTCCCTCTGTTTCTCTGAATGCTGAGGAGGATTTTTTTTTTCTCTCAATGGAGTTTGCACAGTTGTCTGGCCGTGTGGATCAGCTTGCCACTGAAGTTCGGAGTATTGCTACCTATCTTGCAGGGTTGCCTGTTGTGGAACCTAAGATTCCCATGCCAGATTTGTTTTTAGGGGATCGAGCTAAATTTCTGAATTTCAAAAATAACTGTAAGTTGTTTTTTGCCTTGAAATCTAAGTCCTCAGGGAACGCAGCACAGGAGGTTCAAATTGTCATCTCTCTCCTGCGCGGCGATCCTCAGGATTGGGCTTTTTCCCTGACACCTGGGGATCCTGTTTTGAGTAATGTTGATGCATTTTTTCAGGCTCTGGGGTTATTGTACGATGAGCCTAATGTCACTGATCAAGCTGAAAAAGCCTTGTTGGCATTAAATCAGGGGCTTGAGGACGCTGAGTTATACTGTCAGAGATTCCGAAGGTGGGCAGTCCTGACCAAATGGAATGACGATGCTTTGGCAGCCCTTTTTCGGAAGGGTCTGTCAGAGAATGTAAAGGATGTTATGGTGGGATTCCCTGTCCCCTCTGGTCTCAATGATTCTATGTCATTAGCGATTCAAATTGACAGACGTTTGCGTGAGCGTAGAGGTATGCGTGGAACAGTGTTGCCTTGTGAACCAGCTTCTGAACCCATGCAGTGTGATAGAGTGGCTTCTGGGGCACAGCATCATGAGTTTCGAAAACGCAATGGGTTATGTTTCTACTGTGGTGATGCCTCTCATGCTATTTCAGTCTGCCCTAAGCGGGGAAGACGTTTTGCACGTTCAGTTGTCTTGGGTAGTGTTCAGACTAAATTTTTGTTGACTGTTACCCTGATTTGCTCCCTGTCCACATTTTCTGCTCAGGCTTTTGTTGATACCCTTTGGCTGAGAATAAACCTCAGTTCTCTACTCAGGTGATAATGAGGGTTGAACCTGATCATCAGGAGAGTTGCAAATTTTTGGTGCTGTATAATCTGCATGACATTATCGTACTGGGTTTCCCTTGGTTACAGTCTCATAATCATGTTTTGGATTGGAAATCTGTGTCTGTAACCAGTTGGGGCTGCCAATGTGTTAATACCAACACTCCTGTTTTTTCTGCCTCCCCCAGGCTCAGGAGGTTCCTGACTTTTTGACTGATTTTTCTGATGTGTTTAGCGAAAGTAAATCTGCATCCTTGCCCCCCCATAGGAGCTATGACTGCGCTATTGAATTAGTGCCTGGTAGTAAATTCCCTAAAGGTCGCCTTTTTAACTTGTCTGTACCTGAACATGACGCTATGCGGTCTTATATCAAGGAGTCATTGGAGAAGGGTCATATCAGACCATCCTCTTCACCCTTGGGTGCTGTTTTTTTCTTTGTGGCCAAAAAGGATGGTTCATTAAGGCCGTGTATTGATTATCGTCTCTTGAACAATATCACTGTGAAATATCAATATCCGTTACCCTTGATTTCTGACCTGTTTTCCAGGGTGAAAAGTGCTACTTGGTTTACCAAGCTTGACCTCAGGGGGGCATATAACCTTATTCGCATTAAGCACGGGGATGAATGGAAGACGGCATTTAATACCCCAGAGGGGCATTTTGAGTACCTAGTGATGCCCTTCGGGCTCACTAATGCTCCTTCTGTCTTCCAGTCCTTCATGAATGACATTTTCAGGGATTTTGTGGATACATTTCTGATTGTTTATTTGGATGATATCTTGATTTTTTCCAATGACTGGGACTCTCATGTGAAACATGTTCGGACTGTGTTCCAGATTTTGAGAGAGAATGCTCTGCATGTGAAGGGATCAAAGTGTCTTTTTGGCGTACAGAGGATCTCATTTCTGGGATTCATTTTGTCCCCATCTGTTATTGAAATGGACCCAATCAAGGTTCAGGCCATCTGTGATTGGGTCCAACCTACTTCATTAAAGGCTCTTCAAAGATTCTTGGGTTTTGCCAATTTTTATCGTAAATTTATTGGTAATTTCTCTGTTATTGTTAAACCATTGACTGATTTGACCAAAAAGGGTTCTGATGTGGTGAATTGGCCTCCTGAGGCAGTCTCTGCGTTTCAGGAACTTAAGCAGAGATTCACTTCTGCTCCTGTTCTACGGCAGCCTGATGTTTCTCTGCCATTTCAGGTGGAGGTTGATGCCTCTGAAATTGGGGCAGGTGCCGTTTTGTCCCAAAGAGATCCAGAGACCTCTAAAAGTAACCCTTGTGCCTTTTTCTCTCGAAAATTTTCTCCAACTGAACGTAATTATGACGTGGGTAATCGGGAGTTATTGGCCATGAAGTGGGCTTTTGAAGAGTGGAGACATTGGCTGGAGGGAGCCAAACATCAGGTGGTGGCCCTCACGGACCATAAGAATCTGGTTTATCTGGAATCAGCCAAGCGACTTAATCCTAGACAGGCCAGGTGGGCCTTGTTTTTCACACGTTTTAATTTTGTGGTTTCCTTTCTTCCTGGCACTAAGAATGTTAAGGCGGATGCCCTCTCGAGGAGTTTCCTTGCGGACTCTCCTGAGTTATCTGATCCTGCTGTTATTTTGAAAGAGGGTGTAGTTCTTTCCGCCATCTCGCCCAATTTGAGACTGGCTCTGGAAGGGTGTCAGGAGGATAAACCCGAGCGCTGCCCTATTGGGAAATTGTTTGTCCCAGACCGGTGGAAAAAGAGTGTGATGTCTGAGATTCATTGTTCCGCGTTGGCCGGTCATCCTGGAATTTTTGGTACCAGAGACTTGGTTAGTCGGTCCTTTTGGTGGCCTACTTTGTCTCGTGACGTCAGGGAATTTGTGCAGTCCTGCGGGACTTGCTCTCGCTCAAAGCCTTGCTCTCGCTCTAGTGGTTTGTTGATGCCATTGCCTGTGCCCAAGAGACCATGGACCCATATCTCTATGGATTTCATTTCCGACCTCCCTGTTTCTCAGAGAATGACCGTTATCTGGGTGATTTGTGATAGGTTTTCCAAAATGATACATCTTGTGCCTTTACCTAAGTTGCCTTCCTCCACTGAATTGGTGCCTTTGTTCCTTCAGCACGTGGTTCGGTTACACGGCATTCCTGAGAACATTGTGTCTGACAGAGGAGTCCAGTTTGTTTCCAGATTTTGGAGGACTTTTTGTTCTAAACTTGGTGTTCAATTGTCTTTCTCCTCTGCTTTTCATCCTCAGACCAATGGACAAACTGAGAGAACAAACCAGACATTGGAGACTTATCTGAGATGCTTTGTGTCTGCTGATCAGGATGACTGGGTCTCTTTTTTGCCTTTGGCTGAGTTTGCTCTTAATAATAGGGCTAGCTCTGCCACTTTGATGTCTCCATTTTTCTGCAATTTTGGGTTTCACCCTCGATTTTCTTCAGGACAGACGGAGGCTTCTGTCTGTCCAGGTGTTGACTCTGTTGTGGAGCGTATGCAGCAGATTTGGGACCAGGTAGTGGAGAGGTTGTCCCTCTCTCAGGAGAGGGCCCAGCGGTTTGCCAACCGGCATAGGACTGATGGTCCTCGGTTTGAAGTGGGGGACTTGGTCTGGTTGTCCTCAAGAAATATCCCTATGAGAGTTGCATCTCCTAAGTTTAAGCCTAGGTTCATTGGACCTTATAAGATCATGGAGATTCTTAATCCTGTTTCCTTTCGTTTACTTCTTCCAGGGACATTTAAGATCCATAACGTGTTCCACAAGTCCTTATTGAAAAGGTTTGTCGAGCCAGTGGTTCCTATGGCTGTGCCTCCTGACCCTGTTTTGATTGAGGGCAATCTGGAGTATGTGGTTGAGAAAATATTGAATTCTCGTTTTTCTAGACGGAAACTCCAGTATTTGGTTAAGTGGAGAGGTTATGGTCAGGAGGTCAATTCTTGGGTGTTTGCTTCGGACATCCATGCTAGGAGACTCATCCGTGCGTATCACAGAGCTCATCCTGACCGACCTGGTTGCTCAAATGAGGGTTCGGTGACCCCTCCTCAAGGGGGGGTACTGTTGTGAATGTGCTAGAAATGAATTCTGAGCAGAAGCTCCCTCTGGTGGTTACAAACAGTACTGAACTATCCAATGAAGATTGTGAAGATTGGCGATCAGGTGTTACTGACTGGTCTTATATAAGGGAGGTTCTCTCCCATCAGGGTTGCCGGTAGTGTTGAGCGATACTGCTCGATATCTAAAAATATCGGATCGGAATGGTATCGCCGATATCACTAAATATCGGCGATATCCGATTCCGATACCGGAAGTCCCATGTAAGTCTATGGGAACAAAATATCGCAACTAAAAAAAACCTTTATTTCCTTGTAAACACTAAATATACACACATAGAATACATATATATATATATATATACATGTCATTGTGACATATATATATACATATATGTATAGTTTATATACTTCTACATAGTAAAATATCCTCTGATTCAATTGCCGGGTAAAGCCGGCTTCTGTGAAAAGACAGAAGCACCTGACATGAAATGACACTTGGTGTACATAGGGTTAACCATGTCTTTTCATGTCATTTGCAATCTGATTTGCACAAACAATTACATCAGTCTATGTGTGCAAAATTTCACACCTGTAGGGGTTAATTAAAGGTGTAAATTCGTTGTAAAAAAACCGGACTTTTTTGCTACGAATTTACACCTTTAATTAACCCCTACAGGTGTGAAATTTTGCACACATAGACTGATGTAATTGTTTGTGCAAATCAGATAGCAAAGGACATGAAAAGACATGGTTAACCCTATGTACACCAAGTGTCATTTCATGTCGGGTTCTGCATTTTCACAAAAGCCGTCAATTGAATTAGCGGCTATTATACTATGTAGAAGTGTATGAACTATAAATAAAATATATATATATGTGTCACAAATTCAATGACATGTATATATATATATATATATATATATGAGGTGTAAAATTGTTTAAAAAAAATGCGTGGGCTCCCACCCTATTTTTCGCAACCAGACAGACAAAGCCAGCGAATGGGGCAGATAATAATAGCCCAGAGAGGGACCATTATTTTTGGCCCCCCCTGGCTACTAACATCTGCCCCCAGACACCCCAGAAAAGACAAATCTATAATTAGATTCGCCCTTTCTGGCACTTTGCCCGTCTATTCCCATTGCCCTGTAGCGGTGGCGAATGGGTTAATATGGGGTTAAAGCCACATTGCAATTGAAAGGTGACCTTAAGCCAGGTTAATAATTGAGAGCTGTCAATTAGACAACTATCAATTATTAATCCTATTGCATGAAATAAAAATAAAACACACACACTTTAATTAAAAATCATTTTAATGAAATAAAGACACATGTTTTTGACCATCTTTATTTGACTGCAAAAACCATTTCCTGTAATAAAAATAAAATAAAAAAGCAAAATTATTCTTACCTATCCCATGCACAGTCAGGTCCCACAGTGTAATCCTTCAGAAAGGGTTAATGTTTACTGCAGGGACCGCAGCTAATGCTGCAGCCTCACAGTAAACCCCCAAATGAATGAGTTCCTCTCCTGGCTGACAGGAGAGGAAGTGGAAAGCTTAATTGATTGCTTTCCACTTTCACTTCAGGTCAGCCAGGGACACAATCAGTGACGTCAGAGGGAACTGATTAAAAAAAATAGGGGTTCCCTTCGAATAAAAAATGGCGTGGGGTCCCCCCTATTTTTGTTAACCAGCCTGATGAAGCAGACCGCTGAGGCCTGGATTTTCAGGCTGTTAAGGAGCCAAGATCCATGGACCTTGCCAGCCTGATAATACCAGGCCACAGCAGTCTGCATATCTTGGCTGATTAACAAAAATAGGGGATCCCCTCGAAAAAAATTGGCGTGGGGTCCCCCCTATTTTTGTTAACCAGCCAGATGAAGCAGACCGCTGAGGCCTGGATTTTCAGGCTGTTAAGGAGCCAAGATCCATGGACCTTGCCAGCCTGATAATACCAGGCCACAGCAGTCTGCATATCTTGGCTGATTAACAAAAATAGGGGATCCCCTCGAAAAAAATTGGCGTGGGTCCCCCCTATTTTTGTTAACCAGCCAGATGAAGCAGACCGCTGAGGCCTGGTTTTTCAGGCTGGTAAGGATCCAATATCCATGGACCTTGCAAGCCTGATAATACCAGGCCACAGCAGTCTGCTTAGCTTGGCTGGTTAACAAAAATAGGGGATCCCCTCGAAAAAAAAACGGCGTAGGGGTCCCCCTATTTTTGTTAACCAGCCAAGTAAAATGCAGACTGCTGCGGCCTGGTATTAAAAGACTGTCAAGGCCCATGGATTTTGGCCCTCAACAGCCTGATAATACCAGGCTACAGCAGCCCCACATTTGGCGCATCAAAAGATGTGCCAATTGTGGCACTTTACCCGGCTCTTCCCACTGCCCTGTAGCGGTGGCAAGTGGGGTAATAAGGGGTTAATGTCACCGTTGATTGCACGGTGACAATAAGCCCGGTTAATAATGGAGAGGTGTCAATAAGACACCGATCCATTATTAATCCCAAAGTTATTAAATGTATAAAAAAAAGACAAAGCAAGAAAAAAGTATTTTAATGAAATAAAAGAGACAACACAGTTTTCATTAATTTTATTATACACTCATTCCTGCGACGCCATCGATCTCCTGTAAAAAAAGAAAAAAAACAAACCAACAGTATACCACCTGTCCGACGCAGTCCATAGTAACGACAGTCCCACGACGATCCAGCTCTGCTACATTGCAATGACAGGCAGAGCCTGTCATCGCAACGCAGCACAGCTGATTACCTGCTTCCCCGGCGGTGACGTCATCGGACTGACTGCTTTACGGCCGGGATTACCCAGCAGTCACTGCAGTTATCGCGAGAAACTGCATGTGACCGCCGGGGAAAGATGATGGCGGCCATGAAGCAGTCCAGCCCGTGACCGCCGGAGATCTTCTGCCAGGTAAGTGCCGCTGACTCCTGACAGACCCGACCGACGGACACTGACAGTGACAGTGACAGTGACAGACCCGACCGACGGACACTCACAGTGACAGTGACAAATCCGATTCCGGTATCCGATATGACGAAAATATCGGTACTCGGAATCGAAAGCCCGATACAGCTAATATCGGCCGATACCCGATATTTGCAGTATCGTATCACTCAACACTAGTTGCCGGTGATCAATTGTTCTGGTCTCATCTTTGATTCCTGTTCACTTTGTAGCTTGCTGTTTCGTGCCTGCATCATCTGCTAACAGATAAGACATTTTCTTCTTTTAGTTTTTTGTGCTTGCTTTTTGCATTTTGTCCTGCACTTCTGTGGGGGTCTGCCGGGTCCCCTCCGGAGGCTTGTGCTCCTCTCAATTTAGTTCAGCCACTGTTGTTTGTTCATTTGCCTTTTCCAGTTTTTTTCAGTGGCTGCTTTTTAGTTTTTTTACACCAGAGAACTAATTTAGGTGGTAGAGGTCGTGTGATCTCAGGTGTTTTTGTAATTAGTAGTGTTGGTACTTTTCAGGGTTTTTTGGGATTGCAGTAAGTGTCCTTCCTATCCTTTTCTATTTAGGAAGTTTGGGCCCCAACGTTTGCTCATACTATTTTCTGTCTGTGTCTGTATTTCCCTTGTCTAACCGCCATTACATGTTTGGGGGCTTTCTATGTTCTTTGGGGATCTGCTCCGGGGCAGATAGTTTTCCTCTTTCTGTCTTTAGGTGTAGTTAGCTTCTCAGGCTGTGACGAGGCGTCTAGGACCAACGTAGGTACGCTCCACGGCTGCCTTTAGTTGTGGTGGTTAGTCAGGGTACTGCAATCCCATAGATTCCAACCTCTCTGGTGTATTTCCTTTTTTGCCTGCTCTCCTCAGCTACCAAATCATAACAGGGGTCTATATGGCAGAAAATACCCAAAAGTGACACCATTCTTAAAACTGCACCCCTCAAGGTACTCAAAACCACATTCAAGAAGCTTATTAACCCTTCAGGTGTTTCACAGGAGCTGAAGCAACGTGGAAGGAAAAAATGAGCATTTAACTTTTTAGTCACAAAAATGATCTTTTACAAACATTTTTTTTATTTTCTCAAGGGTAAAAGGATAAAATGGACATATAAAGTTGTTCTGCAATTTATCCTGAGTACGCCAATACCCCATATGTGGGGGAAAACCACTGTTTGGGCGCATGGCAGAGCTCGTAAGGGAAGGAGCGCCGTTTGACTTTTTCAAACCAAAATTGGCTGGAATTGGACTGGACACAATGTCGCGTTTGGAGAGCCCCTGATGCGCCTAAACAGTGGAAACCCCCCACAAGTGACACCATTTTGGAAACTAGACCCCCTATGGAACTTATCTAGATCTATTGTGAGCACTTTGAACCCCCAAGTGTTTCACAAAAATTTATAATGCTTGGGTGTGAAAAAAAAACAACTATTTTTCACAAAAATTATTTTTTAGTCCCCAATTTTTTGATTTTTCCCAAGGAAATTGGACCTTAAAAGTTGTTGTCCAATTTTTCCTGAGTACACTGATACCTCATATTTGGGGGGGGAACTGTTTGGGTGCTGTCACGGGTGTGTCGCGGCGAAGATTGTCGCGATTGCACACCCTGACTTCGCACAGCTGAGTTTCTGGTGCTGGGTGTTTTTCGGCACTGAGGGAGTTAATTCTTTCTCTCTCGGTGCTGGACTTACCAGCCTCCCCAGCTGCGATTGATGTTTTGTTAATTAGCTTCCTTCTTATACCTGCTGGTCTGCTGGGGAAGTTGTCGGTGAAAGCATTCATTCAGACCAGCAGAGCGGATCGTTTCTGAGAAGACTTAAGCTAAGAGTGCCTGTTGTGGTTTTTCCTCTCCTCGCTTATTGTTTATCTCCTTAACCTTTTGTGTTCCTCTGTAGTGGAAGTTTTGTATGCAAGGCAGTGTTTTCTTTACCCCTTGTCTGTGTCGTTTGTCTTAGACTGTGTGTGAGCTGTGACCTGCCCATTCCCTGTGGTGGTAATCAGGGTCCTTCTCAGGACTAGATTACAGTGGTCAGGGATCTACAGGAGACAGGGTTATGCTGGCGGCCTGGACCTCTGTACCATTAACAGTACCTCCAGGTAGAGGGACTAGTCAGGACCCCAGTTCAGGGTCAGCATAGACCCCGGTCCACCTCTATCCTGAGACAGCGTGACACGTACACAGTATAGACCCACAATACATAGGATATTATGTCAGGTAAGACATTGCTGGCAGATACTATGTATACATGTTGATATTTTCTATTATATGTTGTCACATTAGATATATGTTACTATCATAGAATATATCTGTTATACATTGTGACATTTTCACCGACCACACTAAAAGATTCTTCCCAGCTACCATGGATCCAGTAGCTCAGTTAGCTCAGCAGTTGCAGAGTTTGTCCATGGAGCTGACGGACGTTAAGTCCAAGGTTTTGTACCCCCGGGAGCAAACCAGATCTGAACCTAAAGTAGCTCTCCCGGACAGGTTCACTGGTGGGCGGGGACAAATTTTTTACCTTCCGGGAGGCATGTAAATTATATTTTCGGCTACGGCCTCGGTCTTCGGGGAGTGAAGATCAGAGGGTGGGAATTGTCATCTCGCTCTTACAAGGGGACCCTCAATCCTGGGCGTTCTCTCTTCCTCCGGACTCCCCGGCTCTCCAGTCAGTAGATCAATTTTTTACAGCCCTTGGTCTGGTATATGATGACCCGGATCGGGTCTCCCTTGCTGAAATGAAGTTACGTAAGATACAGCAGGGAGATCGTCCGGCGGAGGAATTTTCTTCTGAGTTCCGTAGATGGGCCACAGATACTCAGTGGAATGACCCAGCTCTTAGGAGCCAGTTTTGTCAAGGATTATCTGACAAATTAAAAGATGTGTTGGCTCAGTATGATTCTCCCCCGTCACTGGAGGCCGCTATGGCCCTTGCTATTCGCATTGATAGACGGCTTCGGGAGAGGTGCGAGGTAACTCCGCCTCCTGTGATGACTCCACCTTCTACTATAGTCCCTTATATTGAGGTTCCCCTGGTTTGTTCTGAGGAGCCTATGCAGTTAGGAGGGACATCGTTTCGAGGGAGGGATCGGCGGTGCGCCGCAAGACAGGAAAGTGTTACTTCTGCGGGAGAAAGGGACATTTTGTTGGGGGGTGTCCATCCCGTACTTTGCTGAGCAAGGAGTCGCCGGAAAACTGTTGATCCCAGGTTGTGTGGTGGACGACAATCTGGGAGTATGTATTTCGTCCCCAAGTCCGTCTCAGTTTCTTGTACCAGCGGAGGTGGTGGTAGGTACGAGAACTGAGAGGATTTCTGTTCTTCTGGATAGTGGGGCCGCGGCTAATCTGGTGGACGCTCGGTTTGCCCAGGTGCAAGGTATGCAACTGAGTGTATTGGCCAAACCTATCCCTATTTTCTCTATTGACGCCAGGCCTCTCGGTCAGGGTAGCTTTGTGCAAGCCGTGCATAACATAGACCTTCGAGTGGGGGCAATACATAAAGAACTATTGTCTTGTTATGTGTTGGAGGGTCTTCCCACTCCTATTGTGTTGGGACTTCCTTGGTTAACTAAACATAACCCAGTTATTAATTGGCAATCCAGAGAGATAAGCCAGTGGGGTGAATTTTGCAATAGTAACTGCATGAACACGGTCATCGGTGCGGTCGTGCCTAGAACCTTACCACCTTTTCTGGAGGACTTTGAGGATGTGTTTTCAGAGGAAGGGTGTCAAGAATTACCTCCTCATCGCGCGTATGACTGTGCTATAAAATTGCTTCCTGATGCTAAGTTGCCAAAATCTAGGTTATATAACCTTTCTGGTCCTGAGAGGCAAGCTATGAAGGATTATATTTCGGAAAGTCTAGCCAAGGGGCATATTAGACCTTCATCTTCCCCAGTGGCCGCGGGGTTCTTCTTTGTGAAGAAAAAAGATGGAGGCCTACGCCCTTGCCTGGATTTCCGTGAGCTTAATCGGATTACGGTCCGAGATCCGTATCCGTTCCCACTTATTCCTGATCTCTTCAATCAGATTGTGGGCGCCAAATGGTTCTCTAAGTTGGATCTCAGGGGGTCGTATAATCTGATTAGGATAAAGGAGGGGGATGAGTGGAAGACGGCGTTTAACACTCCGGAGGGACATTATGAGAACCTTGTCATGCCTTTCGGTCTGACTACTGCCCCGGCGGTGTTTCAACATTTTGTTAATGACATTTTTCGCCACCTAGTGGGACAGTTTGTTGTCATTTATCTAGATGACATCTTAATTTACTCGCCGGATCTTGTGTCTCATTAGGAGCATGTGAGACAGGTGTTGCAGATCTTGCGAGACAATAAACTGTACGTCAAATGGGAGAAGTGTGTATTCGCCGTACAAGAACTTCAGTTTTTAGGATTCCTGGTGTCAGCTTCCGGTTTCCGTATGGACCCTGGGAAAGTGAAGGATGTGCTTGAATGGGATCGGCCAGATGATCTTAAAGCACTGCAGCGTTTCCTGGGGTTTGCTAACTACTACCGGAAATTTATTCGTAATTTCTCATCCGTTGTCAAACCTCTCACTGACATGACAAAAAAAGGGACGGATTTTTCTAGGTGGTCTGACAAAGCTTGTCAAGCATTTTCCTCCTTGAAAAAATGTTTTGCTTCAGCACCTATACTCATCCAACCTGATGCATCACAACCGTTCATTGTGGAGGTAGACGCATCTGACCTAGGAGTGGGTGCGGTATTATCTCAAGGTCCGTCCCTGGTAAATGGCATCCGTGCGCTTTTTTCTCTAAAAAATTGTCGTCCGCCGAGAGGAATTATGATGTCGGCAATAGGGAACTCTTGGCCATTAAGTTGGCTTTTGAAGAGTGGCGTCACTTTTTGGAGGGGGCAGTCCACCCGGTCACCGTCATTACTGATCACAAGAACCTGCTGTATTTAGAGTCTGCAAAACGTCTGAATTCCAGACAAGCTAGATGGTCGTTGTTTTTTACCAGGTTTAATTTTGTCGTCACATATCGTCCTGGGTCAAAAAATGTAAAGGCTGATGCCTTATCTCGTAGTTTCCCGGGGGCCGGGAAGACGGATGACCCGGTTCCTATTCTTCAGGAGGGAGTTGTGGTGTCGGCTGTATGCTCTGAGCTTGGGGAGGAGGTATTGGAGGCTCAGGGGGACGCCCCTGTAGGACCTCCAGGGAAACTGTTTGTTCCAGATCAGTTAAGACAAAAGGTTATCGAGACACATCATAATTCTGCTTTGGCAGGACACCCAGGGAGTAAAGCAACTGTGGATCTCCTTTCTCGCTGGTTTTGGTGGCCTAACTTAAATAAAGAGGTGGTAACTTTTGTCGCGTCCTGTGGGGTATGTGCGCGCTCTAAGACCCCACATACCCGTCCGTCTGGGGCCCTTTTACCGCTGAAAATCCCGGAGCGTCCATGGACCCATCTGTCTATGGACTTCATTACGGACCTCCCTCCGTCTTCAGGTAAAACTGTCATACTAGTTGTAGTTGACAGGTTCAGCAAAATGGCACATTTTATTGCTCTTCCTGCTCTTCCTAATGCTAAAACTCTGGCGCAGGTGTTCATTGGGGAGATTGTGAGACTTCACGGGTTGCCTTCCGATGTGGTGTCGGATCGGGGGTCTCAGTTTGTGTCCAAATTCTGGAAGGCATTTTGTTCCCGTCGGGGGATGCAGTTGTCATTTTCTTCGGCTTTTCATCCGCAGACCAATGGTCAGACAGAGCGTCTGAATCAGAGCTTAGAGACATATCTCCGGTGTTTTGTCTCAGTGAACCAAGAGGACTGGTCTTCTTTCTTGCCTCTGGCAGAGTTCGCTCTTAACAATAGGCGGAGCGAGTCCACTGGTAAGTCCTCGTTTTTTGGGGCATATGGTTTTCACCCCCAGTTTTGTACTTTCAATGGGGGGGGCTCTTCTGGGGTTCCTGAGGAGGAACGATTTTCGTCGTCACTTGCTTCAGTGTGGAAAGGAGTGCTTAATAATCTGAGCACTATGGGGAACCGATACAAACGTATGGCTGATAGGAGGAGAGTGTCTGGTCCGGACCTAAGTGTGAACGATCTGGTATGGTTGTCTACCAAGAATATAAAACTTAAGGTTCCCTCCTGGAAACTCGGTCCCAGATTCATCGGGCCATACAGGATCAGTTCAATAATTAATCCGGTGGCTTTCCGTCTTGACCTCCCTCCTACGTTTAAAATCCACAATGTGTTCCACAAATCGTTGCTTAAGAGGTATGTGGCACCAGTTATACCGTCACCTCTACCTCCTCCTCCTGTGGTGATCAATGGTAATTTGGAGTTTCAGGTATCGAAGATCATTGACTCACGTCTGAATCGCCGGCCCCTTCAGTACATGGTTCATTGGAGGGGGTATGGTCCTGAGGAGAGGATGTGGGTTTCTGCGTCGGATATTAACGCAGACCGATTGGTTCGGGCCTTCCACACTACTCACCCAGATAGACCAGGCCCTGAGGGTCCAGAGGCCCCTCGTAGAAGGGGGGGTACTGTCACGGGTGTGTCGCGGCGAAGATCGTCGCGATTGCACACCCTGACTTCGCACAGCTGAGTTTCTGGTGCTGGGTGTTTTTCGGCACTGAGGGAGTTAATTCTTTCTCTCTCGGTGCTGGACTTACCAGCCTCGCCCAGCTGCGATTGATGTTTTGTTAATTAGCTTCCTTCTTATACCTGCTGGTCTGCTGGGGAAGTTGTCGGTGAAAGCATTCATTCAGACCAGCAGAGCGGATCGTTTCTGAGAAGACTTAAGCTAAGAGTGCCTGTTGTGGTTTTTCCTCTCCTCGCTTATTGTTTATCTCCTTAACCTTTTGTGTTCCTCTGTAGTGGAAGTTTTGTATGCAAGGCAGTGTTTTCTTTACCCCTTGTCTGTGTCGTTTGTCTTAGACTGTGTGTGAGCTGTGACCTGCCCATTCCCTGTGGTGGTAATCAGGGTCCTTCTCAGGACTAGATTACAGTGGTCAGGGATCTACAGGAGACAGGGTTACGCTGGCGGCCTGGACCTCTGTACCATTAACAGTACCTCCAGGTAGAGGGACTAGTCAGGACCCCAGTTCAGGGTCAGCATAGACCCCGGTCCACCTCTATCCTGAGACAGCGTGACACGTACACAGTATAGACCCACAATACATAGGATATTATGTCAGGTAAGACATTGCTGGCAGATACTATGTATACATGTTGATATTTTCTATTATATGTTGTCACATTAGATATATGTTACTATCATAGAATATATCTGTTATACATCGTGACAGGTGCACAGCAGGGCTTGGAAAGTAAGTATTAACGTTTTGTAATGCAGACGTTGATGGGTGTCATGTTCCATTTGCAGAGCCCCTGATGTGTCTACTGTGAAACCCCACAAGTGACCCATTGGAAATACCCCTAAGGAACTTATCTAGTTCTGTGGTGAGCACTTTGAACCTCCAAGTGCTTCACACAAGTTTATAATGCCCAGGCATGAAAACAAAAAATCCTATTTATTTCCCACAAAAATGATCTTTTAGTCACCATTTTTTATTTTCCCAAGGGTAACAGAAGAAATTGGAAGACAAAAGTTGTCCAATTTGTCCTGAGTATGCTGATACCCATATATGGGGGGGACTACTGTTTGGGCGCACAACAGAGCTCGGACGGGAAGGAGCGCCATTTGACTTTTTCCAACCAAAATTGGCTGGAATTGAGATTGTACGCCATGTTGCTTTTGGAAAGCCCAGATGTGCCAAAACAGTGGAAACCCCCACAAGTGACCCCATTTTGGAAACTAGACCCCCTGAGGAACTTATTTAGACCTGTGGTGAGTAATTTGAACCCCCAAGTGCTTCACACAAGTTTATAGCGTAGAGCCGTAAAATTAAAAAAACATATTTTTTCCACAAAAATTATCTTTTCACCCCAATTTTTATTTTCCCAAGGGTAACAAGACTCCAAAAGTTATTGTGCAATTTGTCCTGAGTACGCTGATACCCATATGTGGGGGTAAACCACTGTTTGGGTACATGGCAGAGCTTGGAAGGGAAGGAGCGCCGTTTGACTTTTTCAACGCAGAATTGGCTGGACGCCATGTCGTGTTTGGAGAGCTCCTGATGTGCCTAAACAGTGGAAACCCCAAGAAATCACACCATTTTGGAAACTAGACCCATCAAGGAACTTATCTAGATGTGTGGTGAGAACTTTGAACCCACCAGGTGTTTCACTAAAGTTTATAACGCCCGAGCATGAAAATAAAAATATCATATTTTTTCCACAAATATGATCTTTTAGTCCCCAACTTTTTGAAATTGGACCCCAAAAGTTGTTGTCCAATTTGTCCTGAGTACGCTGATACCCCATATGTGGAAGAAAACATACTGTATGGGCACACGTCGGGGCTCGGAAGGGAAATAGTGATGTTTTGGATTGCAGACTTTGATGGAATGGTGT
>JARQOD010009729.1:0-30185 GCA_033576555.1 Oophaga sylvatica
AGTCAGTTCTTAGTGAAAAAGAAAAGTAGAACTGCACCAAGTGGAGATCCTATTTCACAATTGTAAATGTGTGATCCCTTTGATTTCTGAAGTGCAGCAGAATGCTCAACTGCTATACGGTGCTCAGCATGAAAAACGTCACATGTAGAATCATATTAAAAAAAAGTCATCTTTTTTCTCCCCATATGCCCTTCTTGACCTGCATGTACATTCAATGTCTTAAGGTACTGCCACACTTAGTGATCTCGTTAGCGATCTCAAAACGACGCAAGCTAATGAGATCGTTTGTGAGTAGTGTTGAGCGATACTGCTCGATATCTAAAAATATTGTATCGAAATGTATCACCGATATCACTAAATATCGTCGATATCCGATTCCGATACCGGACGTCCAATGTAAGTCTATGGGAACAAAAAATCGCAACTAAAAAAAACCTTTATTTCCTTGTAAACACTAAATATACACACATAGAATACATATATATATTATATATATATATATATACATGTCATTGTGACATATATAATACATATATGTATAGTTTATACACTTCTACATAGTAAAATATCCTCTGATTCAATTGCCGGGTAAAGCCGGCTTCTGTGAAAAGACAGAAGCACCCGACATGAAATGACACTTGGTGTACATAGGGTTAACCAGTCTTTTCATGTCGTTTGCAATCTGATTTGCACAAACAATTACATCAGTCTATGTGTGCAAAATTTCACACCTGTAGGGGTTAATTAAAGGTGTAAATTCGTTGTAAAAAAACGGACTTTTTTGCTACGAATTTACACCTTTAATTAACCCCTACAGGTGTGAAATTTTGCACACATAGACTGATGTAATTGTTTGTGCAAATCAGATAGCAAAGGACATGAAAAGACATGGTTAACCCTATGTACACCAAGTGTCATTTCATGTCGGGTTCTGCATTTTCACAAAAGCCGGCAATTGAATTAGCGGCTATTATACTATGTAGAAGTGTTATGAACTATAAATATAAATATATATATATATAATATATGTCACAAATTCAATGACATATATATATATATATATGAGGTGTAAAATTGTTTAAAAAAAATGCGTGGGCTCCCGCCCTATTTTCGCAACCAGACAGACAAGCCAGCGAATGGGGGCAGATAATAATAGCCCAGAGAGGGACCATTATTTTTGGCCCCCCCTGGCTACTAACATCTGCCCCCAGACACCCCAGAAAAGACAAATCTATAATTAGATTCGCCCTTTCTGGCACTTGCCCGTCTATTCCCATTGCCCTGTAGCGGTGGCGAATGGGTTTAATAAGGGGTTAAAATTACCTTGCAATTGAAAGGTCACTTTAAGCCAGGTTAATAATTGAGAGCTGTCAATTAGACAACTATCAATTATTAATTTTTGTATGAAAGAAAAATCAAACACACACACTTTAATAAAAAAGAAGTTTAATGAAATAATCACAGTTTTTGACCATATTTTATTTACCTGCTAAAACCATTTCCTGTAATAAAAATAAAATAATAAAGCAAAATTATTCTTACCTATCCCATGCACAGTCAGGTCCCACAGTGTAATCCTTCAGAAAGGGTTAATGTTTACTGCAGGGACCGCAGCTAATGCTGCAGCCTCACAGTAAACCCCCAAATGAATGAGCTCCTCTCCTGGCTGACAGGAGAGGAAGTGGAAAGCTTAATTGATTGCTTTCCACTTTCACTTCAGGTCAGCCAGGGACACCATCAGTGACGTCAGAGGGAACTGTTTAACAAAAATAGGGGTTCCCTTCGAAAAAAAAATGGCGTGGGGTCCCCCCTATTTTTGTTAACCAGCCAGATGAAGCAGACCGCTGAGGCCTGGATTTTCAGGCTGTTAAGGAGCCAAGATCCATGGACCTTGCCAGCCTGATAATACCAGGCCACAGCAGTCTGCATATCTTGGCTGATTAACAAAAATAGGGGATCCCCTCGAAAAAAATTGGCGTGGGGTCCCCCCTATTTTTGTTAACCAGCCAGATGAAGCAGACCGCTGAGGCCTGGATTTTCAGGCTGGTAAGGAGCCAAGATCCATGGACCTTGCCAGCCTGATAATACCAGGCCACAGCAGTCTGCATATCTTGGCTGATTAACAAAAAATAGGGGATCCCCTCGAAAAAAATTGGCGTGGGGTCCCCCCTATTTTTGTTAACCAGCCAGATGAAGCAGACCGCTGAGGCCTGGTTTTTCAGGCTGGTAAGGATCCAATATCCATGGACCTTGCAAGCCTGATAATACCAGGCCACAGCAGTCTGCTTAGCTTGGCTGGTTAACAAAAATAGGGGATCCCCTCGAAAAAAAAACGGCGTAGGGGTCCCCCTATTTTTGTTAACAGCCAAGTAAAATGCAGACTGCTGCGGCCTGGTATTAAAAGACGTCAAGGCCCATGGATTTTGGCCCTCAACAGCTGATATATCAGGCTACAGCAGCCCCACATTTGGCGCATCAAAGATGTGCCAATTGTGGCACTTTACCCGGCTCTTCCCACTGCCCTGTAGCGGTGGCAAGTGGGGTAATAAGGGGTTAATGTCACCATTGATTGCACGGTGACAATAAGCCCGGTTAATAATGGAGAGGTGTCAATAAGACACCGATCCATTATTAATCCCAAAGTTATTAAATGTTTAAAAAAAAGACCAGCAAGAAAAAAGTATTTTAATGAAATAAAAGAGACAACACAGTTTTCATTTCTTTTATTGTACTCTCATTCCTGCGACGCCATCGATCTCCTGTAAAAAAAGAAAAAAAAACAAACCAACAGTATACCACCTGTCCGACGCAGTCCATAGTAACGAGTGTCCCACGACGATCCAGCTCTGCTACATCGCAATGACAGGCAGAGCCTGTCATCGCGACGCAGCACAGCTGATTACCTGCTTCCCCGGCGGTGACGTCATCGGACTGACTGCTTTACGGCCGGGATTACCCAGCAGTCACTGCAGTTATCGCGAGAAACTGCATGTGACCGCCGGGGAGAAAAGGATGGCGGCCCTGAAGCAGTCCAGGCCGTGACCGCCGGAGATCTTTTGCCAGGTAAGTGCCGCTGACTCCTGACAGACCCGACCGACGGACACTGACAGTGACAGACCCGACCGACGGACACTGACAATGACAGTGACAATCCCGATTCTGGTATTCGATATGACGAAAATATCGGTATTCGGAATCGAAAGGCCGATACAGCTAATATCGGCCGATATCCGATATTTGCAGTATCGTATCGCTCAACACTATTTGTGAGATCTCTTTTAGGTCGCTAGTAGCTGCCAAACAGGAGATCTCATAAACGACTCATCAGCGGTCAGCGATCTCTTTAACGACTTTGGCGGTCGTTAGGATGTCATTAGCATGTACTGAGCGCTTCTGATTCATAGCAATTTCCAGCATCGCTCCTGCTCTCTGCGTCCTGCTAGCCTGCTTTGCAACTGCTGCGATCCTCTCTGTGACGCAAAAGAGAACTTACAGATATTGCGATCCACTCCGTGACGCTAAACCCATATGCGTCACAAACGAGGTCGTTCGCAAAAGGTGCCAAACACAGCGATATAGGCTCACCAGCGGGACGCCAACGATGAAAAAACGGTCCAGAACTCTAGTGAACGATCAACGAGATCACAGCAGGGGCCACATAGTTGCTACATGCCACACACAGCTAAGTCGCTAACGAGATCGCAAAATAGTGACGTTTTAGTGATCTCGTTTGCGATCTCGTTTGCGATCTTGTTTAGTGTGGCATACCCTTTAGCCACTAAAGGTGAATTTAAGGACTTTGAAAAAACAGCTTCAACGTGGTGAGTGCCGAATTCTCTTCTTTGAATATGACCTCATGCTAATACCTCCTGTTGCTTGACCACACTATCTCTACTGCTTCCAAAATCTACCCCCCATTCAGTTAAAGTACCTATCATGTCTGATAACTCTATAAACCTGCAGATAAAGGGAAAATCTGCAGATTAATAGCATTATGAAGGTGTCAGCCACCATACTGAAAGTGCCGCACAGGATTTTAAAGAACTTTTATTTAGTCATGTAGGCATGCTGGAACTTCAATAATTGCTCACTATCCTGTAAATGACAGCTTTAAGCAGACAATGGCACTTTGAATGACAGCCTGCTCTACTCTTATACAATTCTGAACCAGTTGACAGTCACAATTTTGGCACATGCTTACAGCCATGGCTCACAGTATGGTGAATCTTGTCTGATGCCGCGCCATCATACCTGCATGACTGAAAGCCGGAGGCTAATGAGAGAAATAAAGTTCTACTCTCAGTTTTCTACAGTGTGTTGCACTTTCAGTACAGTGACCGGGCAACTTCATAATAATATTAACTTGCAGATTAACCCCTTATTTGCATGTTAATACATTATCGGGCATGACAGTTTCCCTTTGGGTTCCTACTTCAGTAAAGTAGAGAAGAAGAAGCACACATAATCTCTTATATCTTGTGCCTGATTTGGCCTGTTCAAATCTGATTGCTAGAACAATGCACCATCCACTTCTGCAAATAGTGTAACCTGTGTATAAATGCAGAAGACAGTGTGTCACAGCATATTGACGTCATATTGATATACAACATGTGTAGGGAACATTTAGCGTAGGAACATTGAGGAACATTTGTTTTCATAAGCCTAAAGCATAAACAGTAGCCTATACAAGATGATCTAAAGTGAATTTTAATGCTCATCTCTAGTGTACTGTAACCATAGTAGGAGAAGGAAGAGTGAATAATAATGAGTTATCAATTCAACTGATTTCTCCTTTTCTTGAAAATGCATTACACAAAACTTTAGAGCGTGGCTAAATACATGTAAAAAAATGGAAATTAAGGAAAAAGGACTGGCTACTACCTTAAAGTTTTAAATGTCATAGTATTGGGATTTAACTGTCATTTCATTTTACAAAGCAGAAGACTAGTGAGAAAGAATAAACACAATAGTTAAAACAATTAATAATGTTCTTTGTAATCTTGATATAAAATAAATTATTATATACTGTAATTAATATTTTAGAGACTTCCAACACCTCCACTAAGTACTTTATATCAATGTAGATAATTAAAACACAGCAGGTCACAGACTTTTTTGCACCGCCATACTAATGAACATTTCAAAGGGATACATTTAAAATTATTTCTGTGCATTATAATGCTTGTCAATACCACCCACAGTTGTTCCACTTCATTTGGTTCTTGATTACTCTAAGTATTATTTATTTTCTGCTTTAAACATTATTAAAGATGTTATGAATATGCTACAAGATTCTAAAAACAGCATGCTATGCTACCTAATGCCAGCTAAGGACATCTGCATGAAGTTTGCATCTTCTCAATATGCTACAGTTATATGAAAAAGTTTGGGCACCCCTATTAATCTTAAGCTTAATGTTTTATAAAATTGGTGTTTTTGCAACAGCTATTTCAGTTTGATATATCTAATAACTATTGGACACAGTAATGTTTCTGCCTTGAAATGAGGTTTATTGTACTAACAGAAAATGTGCAATCTGCATCCAAACAAAATTTGAAGGTGCATAAGTATGGGCACCTCACCAGAAAAGTGACATTAATATTTAGTAGATCCTCCTTTTGCAAAATAACAGCCTCTAGTCGCTTCCTGTAGCTTTTAATGAGTTCCTGGATCCTGGATGAAGGTATTTTTGACTATTCCTCTTTACAAAACAATTCCAGTTCAGTTAAGTTTGATGGTCGCCGAGCATGGACAGCCCTCTTCAAATGATCCCACAGATGTTCAATGATATTCAGGTCTAGGGACTGGGATGGCCATTCCAGAACATTGTAATTGTTCCTCTGCATGAATGCCTGAGTAGATTTGGAGCGGTGTTTTGGATCATTGTCTTGCAGAAGATCCATCCCTGCGTAACTTCAACTTTGTCACTGATTCTTGAACATTATTTTCAAGAATCTGCTGATACTGAGTGGAATCCATGCGTCCCTCAACTTTAACAAGATTCCCGGTGCCGGCATTGACCACACAGCCCCAAAGCATGATGGAACCTCCACCAAATTTTACTGTGGGTAGCAAGTGTTTTTCTTGGAATGCTGTGTTTTTTTGACGCCATCATATTTTGTATGACCAAACAACTCAATCTTGGTTTCATCAGTCCACAAGACCTTCTTCCAAAAAGAAATTGGCTTCTCCAAATGTGCTTTTGCATACCTCAGCCGACTCTGTTTGTGGCATGCTTGCAGAAACTGCTTCTTTCGCATCACTCTCCCATACAGCTTCTCCTTGTGCAAAGTGCGTTGTATAGTTGACAGATGCACAGTGACACCATGTGCAGCAAGTTGATGCTGCAGCTCTCTGGAGGTGGTCTGAGGATTGTCCTTGACTGATCTCGCCATTCTTCTTCTCTGCCTTTCTGATGTTTTACTTGGCCTGCCACTTCTGGCCTTAACAAGAACTGTCCCTGTGTTCTTCCATTTCCTTACTATGTTCCTCACAGTGGAAACTGCCAGGGTAAATCTCTGAGACAGCTTTTTGTATGCTTCCCCTGAACAACTATGTTGAATAATCTTTGTTTTCAGATCATTTGACAGTTGTTTTGTGGAGCCCATGATGCCACTCTTCAGAGGAGATTCAAACAGGAGAACAACTTGCAAGTGGCCACTTTAAGTAGCTTTTCTCATGATTGCAAACACCTGGCTATGAAGTTCAAAGCTCAATGAGGTTACAAAACCAAAAAAAGTGCTTTAGTAAGTCAGTAAAAAGTAGGTAGGAGTATTTAAAACAAGAAAATGATAAGGGTGGCCATACTTATGCACCTGTCAAATTTTGTTTGAATGCAGATTGCACATGTTCTGTTAGTACAATAAACCTCATTTCAAGGCAGAAACATTACTGTGTCCAATAGTTATTAGATATATCAAACTGAAATAGCTGTTGCAAAAACACCAATTTTTATCAAACATTAAGCTTAAGATTAATAGGGGTGCCCAAACTTTTTCATATAACTGTATATATGTCTTCCTCAAGGTAATCAAGTTCTCTTCTTCATGCCAAAGTATATTTGGCTCCTTATAAAATGTTACCAGAAATAGGAAAGATATATTAAAAGCCACAATGATGTCATGTGTGCATCGCCACGAAGATCGTCGCGGTTGCACATTCTGACTTCTCACAGCTGAGTTGCTGTTTCTTTGTGTTTGGCAGTTAGGGAGTTAATTCTGTCTGTGCTCAGTTCTGGGACTGGGTGCAGTTTTCTCCCGGCTGCAATTAATTATTTGTTGATTGGTTTCCTTTAAATCTCTGGTTGTCTGTGTTGGGAGTTGCCAGTGAAATTCTTCATGCAGACCACAGATAGTATTGTATCTGTTAAGACTTAAGTTAAAGAGCTCCTTAGTTGTTTTAAGCTCACCTTGCTTAGAGTTTAATATCCCAGATCATTTATGTTCCTTCTGTGTTTGAGTGTGTATGCAAGTCTGTGTTTTCTCCAGTCTGTCTTATATGTCTAATCTGTGTATTTAGCAGAGATCAGCCCATATCCCTTTGGTGGTAATCAGAATCCTTCTTAGGACTGATTACAGGGTTCAGGGATGATAGGAGACAGGGTTAGGCTGGAGACTTGGACCTCTGAACCATTATCAGTACTCCAAGGTGAGGGATTAGTTAGGACCCCAGTTTAGGGTCAGGTTAGACCCCCGGTCCTCCTCTTTCTGTGACAGTGTATCAAGTCCTCAAGATTAACCCTGAGTTCAACGGATATCGTGTCAGGTAAATCTATTCTATATTTACATGCTGATGTTGCTAATCTATATGTTGTATAGAGTGTTGTTCTTTTAAGAATAGTTTACTGACATCGTACACATATCATAAGACCGCGTGACATTTTCACTGGCCCATAAAATTATTCCCAGTTGCCATGGATCCAGTAGCCCAGCTGGCTCTGCAGTTGCAGGGATTATCCATGGAGCTGACGGACTTAAAGTCCAAAGTTTTGTCTCCTCGGAGCAAACCAGATTTGAACCTAAAGTAGCTCTCCCGGACAGGTTCACTGGTGGGCGAGACAAATTTTTTACCTTCAGGGAAGCATGTAAAATTGTATTTTCGGCTTCGGCCTCGATCATCAGGGAGTGAAGAGCAGAGAGTGGGAATTGTTATCTCGCTCCTACAAGGGGACCCTCAATCCTGGGCCTTCTCCCTTCCTCCGGGATCCCCGGCTCTACAGTCAGTAGATCGATTTTTTACTGCCCTGGGTTTGGTATATGATGACCCAGATCGGGTCTCTCTTGCTGAGACAAAATTACGTAAGATACAGCAGGGAGATCGTCCGGCGGAGGAATTTGCTTCTGAGTTCCGTAGATGGGCCAGAGATACTCAGTGGAATGACCCAGCTCTTAGGAGCCAGTTTTGTTATGGGCTTTCTGATAAATTAAAAGACGTTTTGGCTCAGTATGATTCTCCTCCATCACTGGAGGCTGCTATGGCCTAGCTATCCGTACTGATAGACGGCTCCGGGAGAGGTGCGAGGTAACTCCGCCCCCTGTTGTTACTCCGCCTACTACTAAAGTCCCTTATGTTGAGGTTCCCCTTGTCTGTTCGGAGGAGCCTATGCAGTTGGGAGGGACATCATTTCGTAGGAGGGGATTGGCGGTACGCCGCAGGACTAGAAGGTGTTTCTTCTGCGGGAAAGAGGGACATTTTGTTGGGGATGTCCATTCCGTGCCTTGTTGAGCAAAAAGTCGCCGGAAAACTGTTAATCCCAGGTTGTGTGGTGGACGACAACCTGGGAGTATGTTTTCGTCCGCTAGTTCTTCTCAGTTCCTTGTACCAGTGGAGGTGGTGGTTGGTACGAGAGTGGAGAGATTTTCTGTTCTTCTTGATAGTGGGTCCGGGGCTAATCTGGTTGACGCTCAGTTTGCTCAGGCTCAAGGTATGCATCTGAGTGTATTGGTCAAACCGATCCCTATATTCTCCATTGACGCCAGGCCTCTCGGCCAAGGTAGCTTTGTTCATGAGGTTCATAACATTGACCTTCGGGTAGGGGCAATACATAGGGAACTATTATCTTGTTATGTGTTGGAGGGTCTACCTACTCCTATTGTGTTGGGACTTCCTTGGTTGGTTAAACATAACCCTGTGATTAATTGGCAGTCCAGAGATATAAGCCAATGGGGGGAGTTTTGCAAAAGTAACTGCATGAACACAGTCATCAGTGCGGTCGTGCCTAGTACTTTGCCTCCTTTTTTGGAGGACTTTGGGGATGTGTTCTCTGAGGAGGGGTGTCAGGAGTTGCCTCCTCATCGCGTGTATGACTGCTCTATTAATTTACTTCCTGATGCTAAGTTACCTAAAGCTAGGTTATATAACCTTTCTGGTCCTGAGAGGCAGGCTATGAAAGATTATATTTCGGAAAGTCTGGCCAAAGGGCATATTAGACCTTCATCTTCCCCAGTGGCCGCGGGGTTCTTCTTTGTGAAGAAAAAAGATGGAGGCCTACGCCCTTGCTTGGATTTCCGCGAACTTAATCGGATTACTGTTCGAGATCCGTATCCACTCCTTCTGATTCCTGATCTCTTCAATCAAATTGTTGGCGCCAAATGGTTCTCTAAATTGGATCTCAGGGGGGCGCATAATCTGATTAGGATAAAAGAGGGGGATGAGTGGAAAACGGCGTTTAACACGCCGGAGGGACATTATGAGAACCTTGTCATGCCTTTTGGTCTGACTACTGCACCAGCAGTATTCCAACATTTTGTTAATGACATTTTTCGTCATCTGGTGGGGCTGTTTGTGGTCGTATATTTGGATGACATTTTAATTTACTCACCAGATCTTGTGTCTCACCAGGAGCATGTGAGACAGGTGTTGCAGATCTTGCGAGACAATAAACTATACGCCAAACTGGAAAAGTGTGTATTCGCCGTACAGGAACTTCAGTTTTTGGGTTTCTTGGTGTCAGCCTCCGGTTTCCGTATGGACCCTGAAAAGGTGAGAGCAGTGCTTGAATGGGATCAGCCAGAGGATCTTAAGGCTCTGCAGCGTTTTCTGGGGTTTGCTAACTACTACCGGAAATTTATTTGTAATTTCTCATCTGTTGTCAAACCTCTCACTGACATGACAAGAAAAGGGACGGATTTTTCTAAATGGTCGGACAAAGCTTGCCAAGCTTTTTCCTCTTTGAAAAAATGTTTTGCTTCGGCACCCGTTCTCATCCAACCAGATGCATCACAGCCGTTCGTTGTGGAGGTGGACGCGTCTGACGTAGGGGTGGGTGCAATATTGTCCAGGGTCCGTCCCCTGGTAAATGGCATCCGTGCGCTTTCTTTTCTAAAAAATTGTCGTCCGCCGAAAGGAATTATGATATCGGCAATAGGGAACTTTTGGCCATTAAGTTGGCTTTTGAAGAATGGCGTCACTTTTTGGAGGGGGCAGTCCACCGGTCACCGTCATTACTGATCACAAGAACCTGCTGTATTTGGAATCTGCTAAGCGTCTGAATTCCAGACAAGCTCGATGGTCGTTGTTTTTTACCAGGTTTAATTTTGTTGTCACTTATCGCCCTGGATCTAAGAATGTTAAGGCGGATGCCTTGTCTCGCAGTTTCCCAGGGGCCGGGAAAATGGATGACCCGATTCCTATCCTTCAGGAGGGGGTGGTAGTGTCGGCTGTATGTTCTGAGCTTGAGGAGGAGGTGTTAGAGGCTCAGGGGGACGCCCCTGCAGGACCTCCAGGGAGACTGTCCCAAATCAGTTGAGACAAAAGGTTATTGAGGCACATCATAATTCTGCTTTAGCAGGACATCCAGGGAGTAAGGCTACTTTAGATCTCCTTTCTCGCCGGTTTTGGTGGCCTAACGTTAATAAAGATGTTTTAACTTTTGTCGCGTCCTGTGGGGTTTGTGCTCGCTCTAAGACCCCTCATACCCGTCCGTCTGGGACCCTCTTACCCTTGAAACTTCCGGAGCGTCCATGGACTCATTTGTCTATGGACTTCATCACGGACCTTCCTCAGTCGTCAGGGAAGACTGTCATACTGGTGGTTGTTGACAGGTTCAGTAAGATGGCACATTTCATTGCTCTTCCTGCCCTCCCTAATGCTAAAACTCTGGCGCAGGTGTTCATTGGGGAGATTGTGAGACTTCATGGGTTGCCTTCTGATGTGGTGTCAGATAGGGGGTCTCAGTTTGTGTCCAAGTTTTGGAGGGCATTTTGTTTACGTCGGGGGATGCAATTGTCATTTTCCTCGGCTTTTCATCCGCAGACCAATGGTCAGACAGAGCGTCTGAATCAAAGCCTAGAGACTTATCTTCGGTGTTTTGTCTCAGAGAACCAGGAGGACTGGTCTTCTTTCTTGCCTCTGGCAGAGTTCGCTCTTAACAACAGGCGGAGCGAGTCCACTGGTAAGTCCCCGTTTTTTGGGGCATATGGTTTTCATCCCCAGTTTTGTACTTTCAATGGGGGGGCCCTTCTGGGGTTCCTGAGGAGGAGCGTTTCTCGTCGTCACTTGCTTCAGTGTGGAGAGGTGTATTGAATAATCTGAGTGCTATGGGGAACCGTTATAAACGTATGGCTGATAGGAGGAGAGTTTCTGGTCCAGATCTTAATGTGAACGATCTGGTATGGTTGTCTACCAGGAATATAAAACTTAAAGTTCCCTCCTGGAAGCTGGGCCCCAGATTCATCGGGCCGTACAGGATCAGTTCCATAATTAATCCTGTGGCATTTCGTCTGGACCTCCCTCCTACGTTTAAAATTCATAATGTGTTCCACAAGTCATTACTTAAGAGGTACGTGGCACCAGTCATACCATCACCTCTACTCCTCCTCCAGTGGTGGTCAATGGTAACTTGGAGTTTCAAGTGTCAAAGATCATTGACTCACGTCTGAATCGCCGGTCCCTTCAGTACTTGGTGCATTGGAAGGGGTATGGTCCAGAGGAGAGGACATGGGTTCCTGCGTCTGACATTAACGCAGATCGTTTGGTGCGGACCTTCCACAGAACTCACCCGGGCAAACCTGGCCCTGAGGGTCCGGAGGCCCCTCGTAGAAGGGGGGGTACTGTCATGTGTGCATCGCCACGAAGATCGTCGCGGTTGCACATTCTGACTTCTCACAGCTGAGTTGCTGTTTCTTTGTCTTTGGCAGTTAGGGAGTTAATTCTGTCTGTGCTCAGTTCTGGGACTGGGTGCAGTTTTCTCCCGGCTGCAATTAATTATTTGTTGATTGGTTTCCTTTAAATCTCTGGTTGTCTGTGTTGGGAGTTGCCAGTGAAATTCTTCATGCAAACCACAGATAGGATTGTATCTGTATAGACTTAAGTTAAAGAGCTCCTTAGTTGTTTTAAGCTCACCTTGCTTAGAGTTTAATATCCCAGATCATTTATGTTCCTTCTGTGTTTGAGTGTGTATGCAAGTCTGTGTTTTCTCCAGTCTGTCTTATATGTCTAATCTGTGTATTTAGCAGAGATCAGCCCATATCCCTTTGGTGGTAATCAGAATCCTTCTTAGGACTGATTACAGGGTTCAGGGACTGATAGGAGACAGGGTTAGGCTGGAGACTTGGACCTCTGAACCATTATCAGTACCTCCAAGGTGAGGGATTAGTTAGGACCCCAGTTTAGGGTCAGGTTAGACCCCCGGTCCTCCTCTTTCCTGTGACAGTGTATCAAGTCCTCAAGATTAACCCTGAGTTCAACGGATATCGTGTCAGGTAAATCTATTCTATATTTACATGCTGATGTTGCTAATCTATATGTTGTATAGAGTGTTGTTCTTTTAAGAATAGTTTACTGACATCGTACACATATCATAAGACCGCGTGACAAATGAATAAACAATTCTGACAAGTGTCACTTTTTGTGGTAACAAACTCTGGAATACTTTAATGTATCCAAGTGATTCTGAGAATGTTTTTTTTTCATAACATATTATACGTCAAGATAGTGGTAAATTTAGGTAAATATTTTTTGTTTTTATTTGTATAACTATCAGAATTTTGCAATTTTCAAATTTTAAATTTAAATGCCCTTAAACCAGATTGTTATATTATGCAACACAGATGATAAATAACATTTACTACATGTCTAGTTTATATCAGCATCATTATTGATTTCTTCTTTTTTGTTAGGAAGTTAGAAGGGATAAAATTTGATTAACAATTTACAACAACATTTACAAAGCCAAAATTTATTATGCAATTTAAGCTGGGAACACCAATACTCCATATTTGGTGGAAAACTACTGTTAGGGGACACAGTAGGGCTCGTAAGGGAAGGAGCCCCATTTGATTTTTTGAATGCTAAACTGGCTGGAATTGATAGCAGACATCAGTTTATGCTAGCAGATCCCCTGATGTGTCGAAACAGTGGAACCCACAACCACAAGTGACCCCATTTTGAAAACTACGTCCTTCAAGGAATTTATCTAGAAATGTAATGAGCACCTTGAACTCCCAGGTGCTTCACAGAATTTTATAACATTGAGCCATAAAAATGAAAAAAAAATAATTTGTCCTGCAAAATGTTAGCTTTGCCCCAAATATTTCACTTTTACAAGAGTAACAGGACAAAATGGACCATGCAATTTGTTGAGCAATTTCTCATGAGTACATCGATACCCCTTATGTGGTAGAAACTACTGTTTGGGCACACGGCATGACTCAAAAGAGAAGGAGCACCAAAAAAAAATAGATGTTTTCCCCAAAATGTTAATTTTGCCCAAGATTTTTCATTTCACAAGGGTCACCGAAAAAAATAGACAATGCGATTTGTTTGCAATTTCTCCTAAGTACACTGATACCCCATATGTGGTGGAAAACTACAGTTTGGTCACATGGCGGCACTAGGAAGGGAAGTAGTGCCAAATTAATTCTGGAGCTCAATTTTTGCTGGAAAAGGTTGCAGATGCCATGTCACATTTGAGGATTCTATGACATGTCAAAATAGCCAAAAACCCTACAAATGATCCCATTTTGGAAATTAAACCTCTTGAAAAATTAATCTAGGGATGTAGTGAGGATTTTTTTTTTCTGGTGATTTACAGAATTGTATAACATAAGGATGAGTAAATGGAAACTTTTTACCACTAAAATGTCCACTTGGTCTTGCATTTTAAATTTCAGTAGGAATAATAGGAAAAAATGAACAGTACAATTTGTTGCACAATTTATTCTGAGTATGCTTATACCATTTACAGTACAGATCAAAAGTTTGGACACACCTTCTCATTCAAAGATTTTTCTGTATTTTCAGGACTATGGAAATTGTACATTCACACTGAAGGCATCAAAACTATGAAATAACACATGTGGAATTATATACTTAACAAAAAAGTGTGAAACAACTGAAAATATGTCTTATATTCTAGGTTCTTCAAAGTAACCACCTTTTGCTTTGATGACTTCTTTGCACACTCTTGGCATTCTCTTGATGAGCTTCAAGAGGTAGTCACCAGAAATGGTCTTCCAACAGTCTTGAAGGAGTTCCCAGAGATGCTTAGCACTTGTTGGCCCTTTTGCCTTCACTCTGCGGTCCAGCTCACTCCAAACCATCTTGATTGGATTCAGGTCGGGTGACTGTGGAGGCCAGATCATCTGGCGTAGTACCCCATCACTCTCCTTCTTGGTCAAATAGCCCACCATGAAGCATGGAGCCTGGAGGTGTGTTTGGGGTCATTGTCCTGTTGAAAAATAAATGATGGTCCAACTAAACACAAACCGGATGGAATAGCATGCCGCTGCAAGAAAAGTCAGACGTCCAACTGAAACACGAAACCCAATGCAAGTCAATAGGGAAGCAAAGTCGGCAGGGAGTTGAGGACAGTAAACACACATACAGTGCCCATTTCAATGCCAACGACATCAATTCTTATTACTTAAGCTTGTCAACCTTAATTTACTTTTATATAATAGCTACGCATTCAAAACTGGGGGTTATTTGGCTAAAGTTGTGGGGGGGTAGGGCTGGCACCAGGTTTTCGTGTGTCCCGGGCGAAAGAGTGTCAGTAGGCCTCTTTAACACATGCCACAATTCATGATGCTCCGATACGGCACAGAAATTTAGGTATAGTACAATGACAAATACTTCACTTGTTTACATTACATGACTGATATCTATTTTAAATTCTACAATAGCTCAAAAAACGGACAGTATATTCCTTCATACAGTATGGCCACCACATAGTGCGCCATACAGAATAATGAGCCCCATATATTGCTCTATACAGAATCATTGGTCCCATATAATGTTCATACAGTATATGATGAGCTCCACATAATGCTACAGTATATGATGGTCCCAATATAATTTGCCATACAGTATAGGACGGTCCCCATAGAGTAGAATAAGACCCACATATTGCTCCATACAGTATAATGAGTTGCATATAAAGCTCCATACAGTATATGATGGACCCCATATATTGCTCCATACAGAATGGGCTCCATATAATGCTCCATACAGAATAGGCCCCATATGTGCTCAATATGATGCTCCATACCCTAAATGATGCCCCATAAATAATGAACCCCATATGATGCTCCAGTACATGATGGGCCCCATGGATGATGCTCCATTGTATGATGGGCCTATATAATGCTCCATATATAATGGTCCCCATATGATGCTGCAGTATATGATGGGCCCCATGGATGATGCTCCAGTGTATGATGGGCCTATACACTGTGTGCAGAATAATAAGGCAAATGAGTATTTTGATAACATAATCCTTTTTATACATGTTGTCCTACTCCAAGCTGTATAGGCTTGAAAGCCAACTGCCAATTATGTAAATCAGGTGATTTGCATCTCTGTAATGAGGAGGGGTGTGGTCTAATGTCATCAACACCCTATATAAGGTGTGCTTAATTATTAGGCAACTTCCTTTCCTTTGGCCAAATGGGTCAGCATAGAGATTTGAGGGACTCTGAAAAGTCAAAAATTGTGAGATGTCTTGCAGAGGGATGCAGCAGTCTTGTAATTGCCAAACTTTTTGAAGCGTGATCTCTGAACAATCAAGCGTTTCATGGCAAATAGCCAACTGGGTCGCCAGAAGCGTGTTGATAAAAAAAGGCTCAAAATAACTGCCCATGCATTGAGGAAAATCAAGCGTGAAGCTGCCAAGATGCCATTTGCCCCCAGTTTTGCCATATTTCAGAGCTGCAACGTTACTGGAGTATCAAAAAGCACAAGGTGTGCCATACTCAGGGACAATGCCAAGGTAAGGAAGGCTGAAAAATGACCACCTTTGAACAAGAAACATAAGATAAAACGTCAAGACTGAGCTAAGAAATATGTTAAGACTGATTTTTCTAAGGTTTTATAGACTGATGAAATGAGAGTGACTCTTGATGGGCCAGATGGATGGGCCCGAGGCTGGATCAGTAAAGGGCAGAGAGCTCCACTCTGACTCAGACGTCAGCAAGGTGGAGGTGGGGTACTGGTTTGGGTTGGTTTAATCAAAGATGAAATTGTGGGACCTTTTTGGGATGAGGATGGAGTGAAGCTCAACTCCCAGACCTACTGCCAGTTTCTGGAAGCAGTGGTAGAGGAAGAAGTCGGTATCATTCAAGAAAAACATGATTTTCATGCAGGACAATGCTCCATCACATGCTTCCAAATACTCCACAGAGTGGCTGTCCAGTAAAGGTCTAAAATAAGAAAAAATAATGACATGGCCCCCTTGTTCACCTGATCTGGACCCCATAGAAAACCTGTGGTCCCTCATTAAATGTGAGATCTACAGGGATGGAAAACATTACACCTCTCGGAACAGTATCTGGGAGGCTGTGGTGGCTGCTGCACGCAATGTTGAACATAAACAGATCAAGCAACTGACAGAATCTATGAATGGAATGCTTTTGAGTGTCATCGTAAAGAAAGGTGGCTATGTTGGTCACTGTTTTTTTTTGTTTTTGAATGTCAGAAATGGTTATTTCTTAATTTGTGTTGTTATATTGTTTTACCTGGTGAAAATAAACAAGTGAGATGGGTATATATTTGGTTTTTATTAAGTTTTGTAATAATTCTGCACTGTAATAGTAACCTGCACAAACAGATATCCTCCTAAAATAGCCAAATCTAAAAAAAAAACCACTCCAACTTCCAAAAATATTAAGCTTTGATATTTATGAGTCTTTTGGGTTGATTCAGAACATAGTTGTTGTTCAATAATAAAAAGAATCCTCTCAAATACAACTTGCCTAATATTTATGCAAACAGTGTATACTGCTCCATATATAATGGGCCCCATTTATAATGCTCCAGTGTATAATGGGCCCTGTATATGATGCTCCAGTGTATGATAGGCCCCATTTTATAATGCTCCAGTGTATTATGGGCCCCATGGATGATGCTCCAATGTATGATGGGCCCCATTTATAATGCTCCAGTGTATGATGGGCCCCATGGATGATGTTCCAGTGTATGATGGGCTCCATTTATAATGCTCCAGTGTATGATGGGCCTATATAATGCTCCATATATAATGGGCTCCATATTTTGCTCCAGTATATGATGGGCCCCATGGATGATGCTCCAGTGTATGATGGGCCACATTTATAATGCCCCAGTGTATAATGGACCCCGTATATGATGCTTCAGTGTATGATGGGCCACTTTATATGCTCCAGTGTATTATGGGCCCCATTTATAAAGAGCAGGTGTATGATGGGCCCCATGGATGATGCTCCAGTGTATGATGGGCTCCATTTATAATGCTCCAGTGCATGATAGGCCTATATAATGCTCCATATATAATAGGCTCCATATGATGCTCCAATATATGATGGGCCCCATGGATGATGCTCCAGTGTATGATGGGCCACATTTATAATGCTCCAGTGTATAATAGGCCCCGTATATGATGCTCCAGTGTATGATGGGCCACATTTATAATGCTCCAGTGTATGATGGGCCCCATTTATAAAGAGCAGGTGTATGATGGGCCCCATGGATGATGCTCCAGTGTATGATGAGCCTCATTTATAATGCTCCAGTGTATGATGAGTCCATATAATGCTCCATATATAATATGCCACATATGGTGCTCCAGTGTATAATGGGCCCTATCATGCTCAAGTGTATGATGGGCCCCATATATAATTCTCCAGTGTAAAATGCTCCCCTTATATTGCTCCAAACATTAAAAAAAAATGAAATATCTCTCCTTGCTGGGCACTGCTCTACTCTAGACTCCTCAGCATCGGCATCTTCCAGCTCTCTGCACTTGAACTGTTCAGGCAGACGGTGTATAGATGTAACGCCATCGTGCTCTCTGACCTGAATGTCACTGTCAGGAAACACAGAAGAGGTCACAGCGGTGGAGCAGGGAGAGGTAAGTACTGCAAGTGCTGGGACCCTGAGCAAGAAGGGGGGCCCACTCGTGGGTGACGGGCCTGGCACAGGGTGTTAGGGTCTGCAGAACGCACCTAATAGATATTGTAGAGAGGTACGTTCGCAGCCCGGGGTCCACCGTGCAGGCGAAGCCCGCTGCTAGTAAGATGGCGAAAGTAGCGAACTCTGTTATCCCTCAGAGTCGCCAAAATAAACGCCATAACGCGCTGTGGCAATATGTGCGAACTCTGTTATTCCACAGAGCCGCTAGAAGGAGTGCCGCAGCGCTATATGGCGATGTGTGCGAACTCAGTTAACACCACTGAGTCGCAAAGTAAACACACTAGGGTGCTGTCTAGCGTTGAAAGCAAACCCTGTTGCATCACAGAGCCGCTGATGCAAACTTCTGTGTCCTGTTAGGCACACAGGTACACAGTTAACTGTTAAGTGAACATGGAAAGTGATCATGCGCTAATGTCCTCGCGGGAGTCACCCGCAATCTATGGCGTCTGAACGCCAGGCCCTGAATACGGCAATCAACCTCCTCACCGGTTATGCCGGTAATCTAAGGCATCTAAGACACCGACCCTGACCAGCTAGCATACCAAGCTCCTTACCGATTAGGTCGGTATTGTAATGGCGTATTTCAGCCGCCCTAACCACACACACGCATGACCACACTGGCACAAAGCATATAATGGTTGATACTAGCGCATGGCGGCCAAGCCATGCCACCCTTTTATAGTAACAGCTACAGGACATGCCAGAAACAATGACCAATGAAACTGTTCCAGAACACCAGTAGTCACAGGACCTTCCTGGCGGACCAATAGGAGCTGCTGCAGTACCTGAGCATGTGACCCCTGATCTCCAATGAGAGATCTCACCCTGGGCATGCTCAGAAGGGGAAAACAAGGACTTTGTCCTAAAGACGTCAGCTCGCCGCTAACCAGTACTGGCCACAATAGCAGAGCCTGGAGAGGCAGCAGTAATCCTCTGCACACTGTTAGACTGGGCGAGATGCTGGGACCAACGTCTAAGCTGAGCAGGATCCACTGCGGATGGAGATGGATGGGGGACAGCAGCGGGACTGGTTCGAGATTCCCCTTGTGCAGCAGCGGGAACTCAAACCCTAACATTACCCCCCCTTCTCTGGGCCTTGCTGCGCTCAAAGGCAGCGATGAGCTGTGGAGCGTTAACATGCTCTGCAGGCTCCCAAGACCTATCCTCAGGCCCATAGCCCCTCCAGTCCACCAAATAAAACTTTTTGCCCCGTACCACCTTACACCCTACGATGGCGTTCACCTCATGGTCATCCGTAGACGAACCCGATGTCCCGGCAGATTACTCGGAAAACTGGGACATGAGCACGGGTTTCAGGAGGGATATGTGAAAGGTGTCGGAGAAACCCAGGCGTGGTGGAAGAGCCAAACGATATACCACAGAGTTAACCTGCTCGAGGACCTTGAAAGGACCCAGGTAGCGGGGTGCCAACTTAGTGGACTCAACTCGCAGCCTAATGTTACGGGCGGAGAGCCACACCAAGTCCCCAGGAGCAAATGTTGGAGCGGGGCGCCGATGTGTGTCGGCGGAGGACCTCATCCTCTCCTTGGATGCCTGAATGGCATCCTGGGTACGGTCCCAAATGTCCTGTGCCTCCACAGCCCAGTCTGCCACCCTGGAGTCGGCGGAAGACACGGGCATGGGCACCGGAACCCGCTGATGCTGACCGTAGTTTAGGAGGAATGGAGTCTGTTCGGTAGAGTCAGCCACAGCATTGTTTAGTGCAAACTCAGCCCATGGTAACAAGGATGCCCAGTCATCCTGCCTGGCTGAGACAAAATGTCGTAGATAGGTGACCAAGGTCTGGTTGGCCCTCTCTACCAACCCATTTGTCTCAGGATGGTATGCTGAAGAGAGATTTAACTCAATACTGAGTAGATGACAAAGCTCTCTCCAGAATCGAGACGCAAACTGGGGACCTCAGTCACTGACAATTTTGTCTGGCATGCCGTGTAGACGGAAGATGTGGCTAATGAACAATGCTGCCAGAGCCCGTGCAGAAGGTAACCGTGGTAGCAGCACCAGATGCACCATTTTGGAAAAATGGTCGGTGATTACCCAAATGATAGTGCAACCCCGAGACTTGGGCAAGCCTGCCACAAAGTCCATCCCAACCATCTCCTAGGGCCTGTCTGCCACCAGCAAAGGGTAAAGTAATCCAGCTGGCCGTTGTCGTGGAGACTTATTCTTGGCGCAGGAGACACACGCCTGAACATAGTCCCCAACGTCACGGACCATATGCGGCCACCAGTATGTCCTCGCCAGCAATTCAGATGTCCTCTTTGCCCCAAAGTGTCCACCCACCCTGGAAGAATGTGCCCAAGAGAGTACCTCCAGTCACAAATTGGTAGGCACAAAAGTCTTGCCCGGGCTCACAGACTTTAGCGAAACCGGGGCCATTTTTCTCAGGCTCTCTGTGGGGACTAGTGTTGAGCATTCCGATACCGCAAGTATCGGTATCGGCCGATATTCGCCGTATCGGAATTCCGATACTTAGTTCCGATACTTTTCCTATATCGTATACCGGAATCGGAAGTTCCCATAATTCTTTGAGAGGCAGTGTGATTTTATTCAGCCAATGAGGATTCCTAAGAAGTGTGGGCACATCCTGTAATGCTGCGGTCATGTTAACTAATGGCATGGTTGTGATTGGATGCTAAAATGATGTCAGAATGCACTATAAAAGGCGCCGACGCCATTTTAGCGTCACTGTGCTGTGAATTCAGTTAGGGACAGAACGCTGCTCTGCTGACTCTGAGGGACAGTTACAGATATCGTTTTTGTGAATTGTTCTGTAGGCAGGCTATTTGAGAAACCGCTTTGTAAATCATCCTTTTTCCTTGCAGTGTTGTTTTCACAGCTCTGTGCAAGGTGTGTGTGTGAGTGCAGGTGACGCTGCAGTTTTCTCTGCATCCAACGCTGTTTGTAGTCATCTGCACGTGTCACTCACTGACTCTTTTTATTTTTATTTTGTGGAATTGGTGCTGCTCCATTCAATTGAAATTAACAGTGCTCTATTAGTGTGACGCGCTTCCATCCGTATACAATACATTGGTTGCAAACACTATAGAAGTACACAAAGGAGCCTTTCACAGCTAGTGAACAGTTGTGTGCAGTGTTCACTGTAGTCTGTGAGGTTTTCATTTTTTGAGTGCAGATCACGCTCCAGTTAGTTCTTCAACCACTGCTGGTTGTAGTCTGCTGAGTAGTGTTGAGCATTCCGATACCGCAAGTATCGGGTATCGGCCGATATTCGCGTTATCGGAATTCCGATACTTAATTCCGATACTTTTTCCATATCGTATACCGGAATCGGAAGTTCCCATAATTCTTTGAGAGGCAATGTGATTTTAGTCAGCCAATGAGGAATCCTACGAAGTGTGGGCACATCCTGTAATGCTGCGGTCATCTTAACTAATGGCATGGCTGTGATTGGCTGCTGAAATGATGTCAGAATGCACTATAAAAGGCGCCGCCGCCATTTTAGCGTCACTGTGCTGTGAACTCAGTAAGGGACAGAACGCTACTCTGCTCACTCTGAGGGACAGTTAGATATTGCGATTTTGTTTACTACTGTGCTTGAGGCAGGCTAGTTTACCAACCGCTGTGTAAAGCTTCATTTTGCCAGTGTTGTTTTAACAGCTCTGTGCAAGGTGTGTGTGTGACAGTGCAGGTGACGCTGCAGTTTGCTCTGCATCCACCGCTGTTTGTAGGCATCTGCACGTGTCACTGACTCTTTTTTTTTTATTTTATTTAGTGGAATTGGTGCAGCTCCATTATATTAGAAAAAAATCAAATCTATTAGTGTGACGTGCTTCCATCCGTATACAATACATTGGTTGCAAACACTATAGAAGTACACAAAGGAGCTTTTCACAGATAGTGAATAGTTGTGTTTCAGTGTTCACTGCAGTCTGTGAGGTTTTGATTTTTGAGTGCAGATCACGCTCCAGTTAGTTCTTCAACCACTGCTGGTTGTAGTCTGCTGAGCGTGTGTCACTGCCTCATCCTTCACATTTTTCTCTAATTGGTGCTGCTCCATTTTAGTGGAAAAAAATCTAATCTATTAGTGTGACGCGCTTCCATCCGTATACAATACATTGGTTGCAAACACTATAGAAGTACACAAAGGAGCTTTTCACAGATAGTGAATAGTTGTGTTTCAGTGTTCACTGTAGTCTGTGAGCTTTTCATTTTGTGAGTGCAGATTACGCTCCAGTTTGTACTTCAACCACTGCCAGTTGTAGTCTGCTGAGCGTGTGTCACTGCCTCATCCTTCACATTTTTTCTCTAATTGGTGCTGCTCCATTTTAGTGGAAAAAAATCTAATCTATTAGTGTGACGCGCTTCCATCCGTATACAATACATTGGTTGCAAACACTATAGAAGTACACAAAGGAGCTTTTCACAGATAGTGAATAGTTGTGTTTCAGTGTTCACTGTAGTCTGTGAGCTTTTCATTTTGTGAGTGCAGATTACGCTCCAGTTTGTACTTCAACCACTGCCGGTTGTAGTCTGCTGAGCGTGTGTCACTGCCTCATCCTTCACATTTTTCTCTAATTGGTGCTGCTCCATTTTAGTGGAAAAAAATCTAATCTATTAGTGTGACGCGCTTCCATCCGTATACAATACATTGGTTGCAAACACTATAGAAGTACACAAAGGAGCTTTTCACAGATAGTGAATAGTTGTGTTTCAGTGTTCACTGTAGTCTGTGAGCTTTTCATTTTGTGAGTGCAGATTACGCTCCAGTTTGTACTTCAACCACTGCCGGTTGTAGTCTGCTGAGCGTGTGTCACTGCCTCATCCTTCACATTTTTCTCTAATTGGTGCTGCTCCATTTTAGTGGAAAAAATCTAATCTATTAGTGTGACGCGCTTCCATCCGTATACAATACATTGGTTGCAAACACTATAGAAGTACACAAAGGAGCTTTTCACAGATAGTGAATAGTTGTGTTTCAGTGTTCACTGTAGTCTGTGAGCTTTTCATTTTGTGAGTGCAGATTACGCTCCAGTTTGTACTTCAACCACTGCCGGTTGTAGTCTGCTGAGCGTGTGTCACTGCCTCATCCTTCACATTTTTCTCTAATTGGTGCTGCTCCATTTTAGTGGAAAAAAATCTAATCTATTAGTGTGACGCGCTTCCATCCGTATACAATACATTGGTTGCAAACACTATAGAAGTACACAAAGGAGCTTTTCACAGATAGTGAATAGTTTGTGTTTCAGTGTTCACTGTAGTCTGTGAGCTTTTCATTTTGTGAGTGCAGATTACGCTCCAGTTTGTACTTCAACCACTGCCGGTTGTAGTCTGCTGAGCGTGTGTCACTGCCTCATCCTTCACATTTTTCTCTAATTGGTGCTGCTCCATTTTAGTGGAAAAAAATCTAATCTATTAGTGTGACGCGCTTCCATCCGTATACAATACATTGGTTGCAAACACTATAGAAGTACACAAAGGGGCCTTTCACAGATACTGAACAGTTGTCTGCAGGGTTCACTGTAGTCTGTGAGGAATAACCACACTTAGGCCTTAACTTTTCTGACTTTCTTTATCAATCTACCAAGATGAAGAAGTCAGTGAGTAAGGCACGTGGTCTTGGTCGAGGCCGTGGATTTGCAGCAGGGAGAGGACGTGGGGATTCTGTGGCTGCTGCCGCACCCAGTGACACAGCATCCACCAGTTTTCCCAGTGAGCGTTCCTTTATGCGCACTTTTGTTAGGAGCTCAGCGTACCCCCCTGCTGCGTGAAGAACAAATTGAAGCCGTTGTTGGTTGGATGGCAGCCAATGCATCGACTTCAATACCTTCCACCTCCTCTCAGGACCACAGCACTGTTGAACAACCATCAGTCTCTTCACCGCCTGCCAAATTGCCCAGGCAGTCAGAGAGCTCTGTACAGGAGCCAGCTGAGTCTCTGCTTCTGTTCTCAGAATCTGTTGGCTTGGAAACAGGGGCCCAGCCAAGCATCATTCTGGAATGTGAAGAAGAGCAGTATGCAGTGATGCGCAACAGCTGTGTCTCTCTGAATCTGAAGAGGCGGGTGAGCCAGTGCCGTGGTCAGCACACCGCAGAACGCATCTGATGATGATGAGACTCAGTTGCCAGTTTCTGTTGAGCATGGTGCTGGCCAGACCACCCAACAACAGCAGGTGATGGAAGAGGGTAGTGGTGGAGTGATGAGTCCAAGACCCACATGGCGTGAGGAACAGGAAGGTGGTGGGAGCAGCTCTGAGGAAGAGATTGCACCAACGGTCCAAAACAGTAGGGAGAGGTAGGCTGCAGACTCGCTTGCCTGTAGCCTCCAGTTTGGCACCCGTTCGGAGCAGTTCTCTTACAACAGCCAAACCGGGCGCTCCCAGGACTTGCTCTGCGTGGTCATTTTTTGATACAGTTGCAGATGATATTTGCTATGTAAAAATGCAAAGCTGTGTAATCAAAAAAATTAAAAGAGGTAAAAGTGTCAGTAACCTTAATACAACAATAATGTGGAAACATGTGCGGTCAAAGCACTTTGTTGAGTTACAAAGACACACTGGAGATGTAGGCCAACCTACAGCAGCACCTACATCTTCAGCTCCTGTTGAGAGCCTCTTCCTCCAGTTCACACACAGCTGGTAAGGCTTCCTCAAAGGATCGCCATGGAAGAACCTCTGTCACTGTTGTCCAGAGACACAGTGTTATTCCACCCACAGCTGCAAGTTCCCTGTCATCCTCACACACCCAGGCCACAAAACAGCCATCGGTAGCACAGGCATGGGATAAAAGACGGCCATACTCGGCAAACCATCCACGAGCACAGGCTCTGAATGCTGGCATTGCAAAACTCCTGTCCCTTGAAATGCTGTCATTCAGGCTGGTGGAGACTGACAGTTTCCGTAACTTAATGGCATTGGCAGTCCCACAATTACAATTTGCCCAGCCGATTTTATTTCAGCAGGCAAGCCGGTCCCTGGTCTGCAAAAGCATGTTTGAGGCAAAAATTAAACATGTGCTACATAAACGCCGTCAGTAGCAAGGTCCACCTGACCACCGATGCGTGGACCAGTACCATGGCCGGGGACGATACCTTTCACTCACTGCCCATTGGTGAATGTTGTGGAGCGGGGTACAGATCTTGCGAGTGGGCGCTGTACGTGTTCTGCCAACTCCAAGGATTGCCGGAATCAAGTCTGTCACATTGACTCCTCCTCCTACTCCATGTTCCTAGAATCATCGCTGCAGGAGCCGTCACGGTCTAACCTCCACTGGACCGTGGACGCTTACCCTGATGCGACGATATGAGCACAGCCGTGGCCAAACGGCAACAGGCCGTTCTGAATTAATTCCATGGGGAATCGAAGCCCACAGCGCAGGAGGTCTGGAATGCCATCAAGCAGGAGAGCGACGTGTGTTTTTTGCCAGCGAATCTCCAGCCAGGCTTGGTAGTGTGTGACAATGGCCGAATCTGGTGGCAGCTCGGGCCTTGGCAACCTCACTCACATACCATGTCTGGCACATGTGCTCAACTTGGTCGTGCAGAGTTTTTTGAGGGACTATCCGGATCTTGATGCACTGCTGCACAAGGTCCGCTAGGTGCGCTCACTTGCGACGTTCCAGCATGGCCAGATGCGCATTGCAGCTCTGCAACGCAGATTGCGCCTTCCTGAACATCGCATCATATGTGACGTATCCACCAGGTGGAATTCAACGTTACATATGTTGGGCGGTTGTGTGAGCAGCAGCCAGCAGTTATGGAGTATCAGCTTGCATCAGGCTCAATCAACACGCAATTTGCGCCGTCCAACTTCACCATTAATGAGTGGCCACTATGAAGGACATGTGCCACGTTTTGCGTGCGTTTGATGAGTCAACGCGGATGGCGAGTGCAGATGATGCACTAGTCAGCCTGACTGTCCCCCTTATCTGCCTTGCTTCAAAAAACATGCAAGCAATAAGGGATGAGGTTTTGGAAGAGGTGGAGGATGAGGAGTCACAAATTCCATCACCTTCTGGAAAGTCAGCGCAACGTGGTTCCTCACAAAGGGCTGGGCAGGGCTCTCTTTGTTGAGGAGGATGAAAGGGGGAGGAGTCAATGGGGAGGAAGACATCGCTCCAGAGGGAGGTACACAACGCTTAGTCAGTTGTAGAGCGTGGGTGGGGTGATGCAGAGCAGGCAGAGATAACGCCTCTTGCAGAGGACAGCGTTTCTTTGCCAGTTGGGAGTCGCAGCACATGGGTTGATTTCATGCTGCATGCTAAGAAACGACCCACCGCATCGCCCACATTCTCACGAGTCTGATTATTGGGTGTACACCCTCCTAGACCCTCGCTACGGGACAACGTCAAAAGCCTCATCACACCGTTGAACCGGGAGCGTAAAATGCTGGAGTACCAAGACACACTGGTGCAATCCCTATGTTCTACCTTACTGCCGAGAGCACTGCTGTCTGCTACTGCTTTACAAGCAGCTCTGTGCGTCGAGGCAGTGTAGAGAGCTCTGCAACAAGAGGGAGCACACGCAGTGCCTCTGCACAGGGAAAAGACCAGTATGTTCAAAATGTGGCAAAGTTTTGTGGCAGCGCCACAAATGTCTACACCATCCGAGAGGGCTCCAGTCAGCGGGAGGCAACGTATCCGTCAGATGGTGACAGACTACTTGGCTTTGCCTTCAGTGTACCCCAGTGGCTCTTCCCCATTCAAGTTTTGGGTCTCTAAGCTGGATCATGGCCAGAGTTAGCCAGTATGCATTGAGGTGCTGGCTTGCCCTGCTGCCAGTGTATTATCGGAGCGCGTCTTTTAGTGCTGCAGGTGGTGAACTAACAGACCGTCGCATGGCGATATCTCGATAATGTAGACCGGCTACTTTTCTGAAAATGAACAAGGCATGGATCTCGCCAGAATTTCTCTGTCCGTTTTCAGATTAAAATAACTGGTTCGCAACGTTATCCTGTCTCCTGTTATGTCATCTTTCTACCACCTGAACTCTACTCCCTGGGCTCCAACACTGCCAGTTGCTGCTCAGAAGTGTCGTGTCCACAGAACAAAACACAAAGCTCTACTGTTAGTGGGGTTCAGTAAGCCAGCTGTTCCCCTGCTGTGTAACGGCAAGAAGTGTCCTGTTCCCGAACATGGACAGAAAAACACATGACCAACATGCTCCAAATAGGAAGAGCCGTCACCCTGCTTGTTATGCTGAAAACATGAAATTGTGAAGTTTTGCAGGCCTAGAATGATAAATTTTTATGACAAAATATGGACAAATAATAATTTGTCATCACAGGCATATTGCACATGTCTATTAGAAATGGTAACAAAAATAAAACATAGTTACTCTTCACATTTTTAAATTAAGCATAAAAGTACTTTCAGTTATGAATTAATGCTTTTTTAAGGAACTTTATCTGTACCTGAAGTTAATGCACTCAATGGATGTTCGAATCATTAAATCCTCACATCATCACACGAGTTTTTTAGACAGACATTAAAAATCACATACTGATGCCAACGTAACTTCAAACACCATAAAATGAAATGGCCAGCATTAAACATGGTAATAATGTCCAATAATAAAATTACATCTAGAAAGGCATCATGATCTGACAATAGGTACTTATACCTGCAAGTGTGTTGAAACAACCAAAGAGATAAAATTAATACTGGTATATAGGTATCACAGTGCAAGTTATATGGAAATGTTGTGTAATCTGTATCTCAATTAAGTCAGGTCACCATTAGGCTTGTTAGTCTTGTACATTTAAAGAGGGAACGTTATTTTTTGGTTTGTCATAGGTGTATTTTACACATTAAATATTTTTCGTATTTTTTTTGCGCCCTAGTGCGCAAAACGCAGCCTACCTCACATTTGATAGTCAGTAATTGCCCACGCTACCCTACCCTACGGTGACAGTAGGAAGGTAGTGTTGCGGATAAAGCTTTTGCGCAACCAGACATTCTTTTACCCTCTTAACATTACAAGCAAAAAAGCATGTTTCCGCAACTTTATTGACGTACAGTTAACATCGGCATTACCCATCAGGGCTGTCCACTGTTGATACAACAAAAATATACTTTGCTATCCGTCCTTTGTTTTCACCTACACTTGCAGGCACACACTTAAATTGTGACAAAACAATGCCTAATTTTTTTAAAATGGTTTTTTTTATTGTACTTATTGTGTCATCAATCACATTGATGAGTCCATGCTGGACATGTCTACATGCTAAGAAATTTACGATTTTATGAACTTAAATAATTGAATTGTCTGTGACTGTCACATAAAATTTGCGTGATGATGATGAGTGACATTACAAAATCCATTGTCTTCATATGTTATGGTTTAACATAGCGTTCCTTAAGCATTATTCATAAAAAAAACATTTATTTTATTTTAAATTACAACACATATTTTGTTACCAATTTTTTGGGTGTTGGTTGTTCCATTTATTTTTGGCATTGCATAAAGCGTTTATATTTGTATTTTCTTTATTTTTCCTTCTTGAAATTAGAAAACTGTGTTCTTTGTACCCGTTTTTTAGCCAGTAATTTGAAAAATATTTAGACTTGGTCGCAGGGTTGATACCTTTTTAGGATAACTGAAAAGAGGAAAAAAATTGAAGCTTTAAAGGTCCACGTCTCTTCCAGGGAAAGACTAACTAAAAAAATTAAGCACCCAATATTTCTAACACAACGGAACAGGGAATAGTGCAATAGGTAAAAAAAGAAGGAGTGTACAGAATGTCATTATCTCACGGGAACTTTTAAATTGGAACATTTCCCCTAGAAAAGGATAGAAAGTTTGTTCCCCTCCAATTGGCTATTTTTTGGGGTTTTTCATGACCTGGAAGGGCATAGACGCAGATTCCCTTTAAATTTTATAGAATCATAAATCCAGTGATCTATTCATTCCTCACTAACGTGTCAAGGTATGATAGCTTTTATTCTGAAAACCCTTTGTAGTTTTATATTTGAAATTTATTTTAATACCGTTTCCAATCCATGATGCTATGACCCGGGCATACAAAAGTCTTTTTTCCCCAGGTAAATTCTTTTAAATTTTTCTGTGATTGTGGGCGCTGTAATTCATCCTTGTTTCCTTTTTGTTGCCCGGTCTCCCCCCACTTTTCCCCCTCACTTGTCTTAGTATTCCTGTTCCTGTTGTGGTAGAAAATATGTGATTCTTATTTTTTGGGTTTATTTTTAGCCTGATGAAGACACCTGAGTATCTCGAAAGCTTTGAATTTGTTACCCTATTTTCAGTTAGCCTTAAACTTATCAAAAACAGAGGCTGTCAAGTATAAATATTTTTCTATTCTTTTAATTGAAATTCACATTTTATTTTCTAGTAAAATTTTATTTATTTTTTGTTTTAAGTACATACATTTCAATGGCCAGTAAAAGGCAAAAACCCCTATTTTTTGCCTACACCCTCCTTGACCCCGGGCTTCAACAGCGCCATTTCTGCTCAAAGTGTTGTGCACAGATAAAACAATCGTGTGTTTTTTGGGGGGTTTGTAAGCCCGCTTTTCCCCCCCTGTGTTTTTTCGGCAAAAAATTTTCTGCTGCAAAAAACAAATTCCTTCAAAAAGTCTCATACTAGGCCTCTGCCAACCCTCCTTGACCTGGGGGTTCAAAAGCGCCATTGCGCTCAGAGTTTAGATGCACAGATGAAAACAATCGCGATGTTTTTGTGGGGTTCAGTAACGCCGCTGTTCCCGCTGTGTTCGGAAAAAAAAAATGTGCTAAATCAATTCAACTTCAAACGTCTCATACTAGGCTCTGCCCACACCCCCCTTGCCCCGGGCTTCAACAGGCCTTGTC
>JARQOD010009730.1:0-30177 GCA_033576555.1 Oophaga sylvatica
TCAGACGCTCTGTCTGACCATTGGTCTGCGGATGAAAAGCCGAGGAAAATGACAATTGCATCCCCCGACGTAAACAAAATGCCCTCCAAAACTTGGACACAAACTGAGACCCCCTATCTGACACCACATCAGAAGGCAACCCATGAAGTCTCACAATCTCCCCCAATGAACACCTGCGCCAGAGTTTTAGCATTAGGGAGGGCAGGAAGAGCAATGAAATGTGCCATCTTACTGAACCTGTCAACAACCACCAGTATGACAGTCTTCCCTGACGACTGAGGAAGGTCCGTGATGAAGTCCATAGACAAATGAGTCCATGGACGCTCCGGAAGTTTCAAGGGTAAGAGGGTCCCAGACGGACGGGTATGAGGGTCTTAGAGCGAGCACAAACCCCACAGGACGCGACAAAAGTTAAAACATCTTTATTAATGTTAGGCCACCAAAACCGCGAGAAAGGAGATCTAAAGTTGTCTTACTCCCTGGATGTCCTGCTAAAGCAGAATTATGATGTGCCTCAATAACCTTTTGTCTCAACTGATTTGGGACAAACAGTCTCCCTGGAGGTCCTGCAGGGGCGTCCCCCTGAGCCTCTAACACCTCCTCCTCAAGCTCAGAACATACAGCCGACACTACCACCCCCTCCTGAAGGATAGGAATCGGGTCATCCATTTTCCCGGCCCCTGGGAAACTGCGAGACAAGGCATCCGCCTTAACATTCTTAGATCCAGGGCGATAAGTGACAACAAAATTAAACCTGGTAAAAAACAACGACCATCGAGCTTGTCTGGAATTCAGACGCTTAGCAGATTCCAAATACAGCAGGTTCTTGTGATCAGTAATGACGGTGACCGGGTGGACTGCCCCCTCCAAAAAGTGACGCCATTCTTCAAAAGCCAACTTAATGGCCAAAAGTTCCCTATTGCCGATATCATAATTCCTTTAGGCGGACGACAATTTTTTAGAAAAGAAAGCGCACGGATGCCATTTACCAGGGGACGGACCCTGGGACAATATTGCACCCACCCCTACGTCAGACGCGTCCACCTCCACAACGAACGGCTGTGATGCATCTGGTTGGATGAGAACGGGTGCCGAAGCAAAACATTTTTTCAAAGAGGAAAAAGCTTGGCAAGCTTTGTCCGACCATTTAGAAAAATCCGTCCCTTTTCTTGTCATGTCAGTGAGAGGTTTGACAACAGATGAGAAATTACAAATAATTTTCCGGTAGTAGTTAGCAAACCCCAGAAAACGCTGCAGAGCCTTAAGATCCTCTGGCTGATCCCATTCAAGCACTGCTCTCACCTTTTCAGGGTCCATACGGAAACCGGAGGCTGACACCAAGAAACCCAAAAACTGAAGTTCCTGTACGGCGAATACACACTTTTCCAGTTTGGCGTATAGTTTATTGTCTCGCAAGATCTGCAACACCTGTCTCACATGCTCCTGGTGAGACACAAGATCTGGTGAGTAAATTAAAATGTCATCCAAATATACGACCACAAACAGCCCCACCAGATGACAAAAAATGTCATTAACAAAATGTTGGAATACTGCTGGTGCAGTAGTCAGACCAAAAGGCATGACAAGGTTCTCATAATGTCCCTCCGGCGTGTTAAACGCCGTTTTCCACTCATCCCCCTCTTTTATCCTAATCAGATTATACGCCCCCCTGAGATCCAATTTAGAGAACCATTTGGCGCCAACAATTTGATTGAAGAGATCAGGAATCAGAGGGAGTGGATACGGATCTCGAACAGTAATCCGATTAAGTTCGCGGAAATCCAAGCAAGGGCGTAGGCCTCCATCTTTTTTCTTCACAAAGAAGAACCCCGCGGCCACTGGGGAAGATGAAGGTCTAATATGCCCTTTGGCCAGACTTTCCGAAATATAATCTTTCATAGCCTGCCTCTCAGGACCAGAAAGGTTATATAACCTAGCTTTAGGTAACTTAGCATCAGGAAGTAAATTAATAGAGCAGTCATACACGCGATGAGGAGGCAACTCCTGACACCCCTCCTCAGAGAACACATCCCCAAAGTCCTCCAAAAAAGGAGGCAAAGTACTAGGCACGACCGCACTGATGACTGTGTTCATGCAGTTACTTTTGCAAAACTCCCCCCATTGGCTTATATCTCTGGACTGCCAATTAATCACAGGGTTATGTTTAACCAACCAAGGAAGTCCCAACACAATAGGAGTAGGTAGACCCTCCAACACATAACAAGATAATAGTTCCCTATGTATTGCCCCTACCCGAAGGTCAATGTTATGAACCTCATGAACAAAGCTACCTTGGCCGAGAGGCCTGGCGTTAATGGAGAATATAGGGATCGGTTTGACCAATACACTCAGATGCATACCTTGAGCCTGAGCAAACTGAGCGTCAACCAGATTAGCCCCGGACCCACTATCAAGAAGAACAGAAAATCTCTCCACTCTCGTACCAACCACCACCTCCACTGGTACAAGGAACTGAGAAGAACTAGCGGACGAAATACATACTCCCAGGTTGTCGTCCACCACACAACCTGGGATTAACAGTTTTCCGGCGACTTTTTGCTCAACAAGGCACGGATGGACATCCCCCAACAAAATGTCCCTCTTTCCCGCAGAAGAAACACCTTCTAGTCCTGCGGCGTACCGCCAATCCCCTCCTACGAAATGATGTCCCTCCCAACTGCATAGGCTCCTCCGAACAGACAAGGGGAACCTCAACATAAGGGACTTTAGTAGTAGGTGGAGTAACAACAGGGGGCGGAGTTACCTCGCACCTCTCCCGGAGCCGTCTATCAGTACGGATAGCTAGGGCCATAGCAGCCTCCAGTGATGGAGGAGAATCATACTGAGCCAAAACGTCCTTTAATTTGTCAGAAAGCCCATGACAAAACTGGCTTCTAAGAGCTGGGTCATTCCACTGAGTATCTGTGGCCCATCTACGGAACTCAGAAGCAAATTCCTCCGCCGGACGATCTCCCTGCTTTATCTTACGTAATTTTGTCTCAGCAAGAGAGACCCGATCTGGGTCATCATATACCAAACCCAGGGCAGTAAAAAATCGATCTACTGACTGTAGAGCCGGGGATCCCGGAGGAAGGGAGAAGGCCCAGGATTGAGGGTCCCCTTGTAGGAGCGAGATAACAATTCCCACTCTCTGCTCTTCACTCCCTGATGATCGAGGCCGAAGCCGAAAATACAATTTACATGCTTCCCTGAAGGTAAAAAATTTGTCTCGCCCACCAGTGAACCTGTCCGGGAGAGCTACTTTAGGTTCAAATCTGGTTTGCTCCGAGGGAGACAAAACTTTGGACTTAATGTCCGTCAGCTCCATGGATAATCCCTGCAACTGCAGAGCCAGCTGGGCTACTGGATCCATGGCAACTGGGAATAATTTTATGGGCCAGTGAAAATGTCACGCGGTCTTATGATATGTGTACGATGTCAGTAAACTATTCTTAAAAGAACAACACTCTATACAACATATAGATTAGCAACATCAGCATGTAAATATAGAATAGATTTACCTGACACGATATCCGTTGAACTCAGGGTTAATCTTGAGGACTTGATACACTGTAACAGGAAAGAGGAGGACCGGGGGTCTAACCTGACCCTAAACTGGGGTCCTAACTAATCCCTCACCTTGGAGGTACTGATAATGGTTCAGAGGTCCAAGTCTCCAGCCTAACCCTGTCTCCTATCAGTCCCTGAACCCTGTAATCAGTCCTAAGAAGGATACTGATTACCACCGAAGGGATATGGGCTGATCTCTGCTAAATACACAGATTAGACATATAAGACAGACTGGAGAAAACACAGACTTGCATACACACTCAAACACAGAAGGAACATAAATGATCTGGGATATTAAACTCTAAGCAAGGTGAGCTTAAAACAACTAAGGAGCTCTTTAACTTAAGAGTATACAGATACAATCCTATCTGTGGTCTGCATGAAGAATTTCACTGGCAACTCCCAACACAGACAACCAGAGATTTAAAGGAAACCAATCAACAAATAATTAATTGCAGCCGGGAGAAACTGCACCCAGTCCCAGAACTGAGCACAGACAGAATTAACTCCCTAACTGCCAAACACAAAGAAACAGCAACTCAGCTGTGAGAAGTCAGAATGTGCAACCGCGACGATCTTCGTGGCGATGCACACATGACAGTCTGGCAAAAATTACTGCTGCTAACTACAACTTCAACTTCAAACATCTCATACTAGGCCTCTGCCTACACCCTCCTTGACCCTGGGCTTCAACACCGCCAGTTGCTGCTCAGAAGTGTTAGATGCACAGATGAAAACAATCGCTGATGTGTTTGTGGGGTTCAGTAACGCCTGCTGTTCCCCTGCTGTGTGTCTGGCAAAAATTACTGCTGCTAACTACAACTTCAACTTCAAACATCTCATACTAGGCCTCTGCCTACACCCTCCTTGACCCTGGGCTTCAACACCGCCAGTTGCTGCTCAGAAGTGTTAGATGCACAGATGAGAACAATCGCTGATGTGTTTGTGGGGTTCAGTAACGCCTGCTGTTCCCCTGCTGTGTGTCCGGCAAAAATTACTGCTAGCTACCTAATCATGGTGAAAAAAACATGACATGTCAAAGTGTCTAGTGCTACACATAGATATGAGGCTACACCCTGATTTCTAAGCTGTAAACATTTGAAACGTCAACTTTAAAACCATAAAATGATTAGTCTTTGTCACAAATCTGTTACAAAATAATTGTGACATATTATTACAGATATGCACATGTCGAAAACAAATGCAAACACAAAAGCCTACTTATGCTATAGGATACTGATGGTCAACCTTGTCACTCCATAGCTTAGACAAATCCAACTCACATCATGACTCAAATTCTGCAATGTTGGAAGTGCATAATGTGGGTTGAACTTTGACAACTGCTGCAGTGCGAAGGTTATACTTCAGTGTTCTTGCCTTTTAAATAAAAGCATACAAGTAAATATAATAATCCAATGTTGATTAAGGGACGTGATGTACACCTGTAATATTGTGCAAACAATGCATGTAGGAATAGTCCTCTTCAACATTACTTATATTTGTGTCATTTTAAAAAATACATATTTAATTAGAAAGTTAACAGCCCATATCATAAAGGTCCTTCATGTAAACATGATAATCGCTAACAAAAATCATGCATTACCTTGGTAAAGTCAATAGTGCATAGTCACAATAGCAAAATATATACCTTTAAGTGGTGCTGAAAGAACGACAACTGATAGAATAGGTGAATGATATCTATTTATCAGACTGAATAGCGACACCGGTACAATGTCGATATAATACTGTACCTTAACAAAACAGCTGTGTCACACCTCACACTCGTTTTTCTTGTAGCTTGTTATGTAATAGGGCACATGCGTGTATGTTTCATCATAGGTGCATGTTTACTGAGTAAAGCAGTCATGACAACGCCTTTGTGTTGTCGGTACGCTTGCGATGATGAACGATGCGCACCGTGAATGTTAGTCTGCGTCATAAGACGTACAGACGCTCCAATACCCAACGCGTCACAGCAGGAAGCCAGTCTGTGCGTCCAAACAAAGGCGCAACCATACATGCACGTAACCTTTTATAAAGCTATATAAAAAAAAGGATGTAGTAGTAACGCACACTTTATTGAGGTACAGTATTATATCGCCATTCACCATCTGTGGCTATGCAGTCTCATCTATATATACCTTATCTATCCGTTGTCATGCTTGCAAGTCCACAGTCAGGCATAAATATCTGTTTTCACTCTGCACTATGCACTTTTTAAATTTTTTGTTTGTTAATATAAATGATTGGCACATATTATCAGTATTACATGATGGAAATTTTAGATATTTTTAAAAAAATTTTAGTGATATTATTCACCAAATGTAAAGTGTAGCGCCGGCGTCCCTGCCCTCTGCCAGGCAGGGACGCTGTTCCCCTGCGCCAGCGTCCTCTGCGAGGCAGGGACGTCGCCCCCCTTACCCGCGCTCGGCGTCCTCCTTCCGCCCTGCTGGGGCCGCGCGCTCCTTCCCTGCTACTGGACTTAGGGCGTGCGCCCTCTCGCTCCCCTGCTCTTAAAGGGGCCGCGCGCATCTTTCAAAAAGGTCCCCGGCCAATGCCAGAGGACTCCACCCTATATAAAGTACTTCCTCCTTAATGGAGGTGCCCGAGCAATGTTGTTGCACTGTTTACTCTGCTTCAGCCCTCAGGTTCCGTTACCAGTTACCTGCCTGTCTCCTGCCAGTTTACTGTCTGCTACCTGTCCGCAAGCCTACCTGGAGGTGCGGCCGTCACCGGTGGTGACCATCGGCTATTCCAGAGAATCTCGCCTGCTCACTTGGGGGCGCTCATCTGCCATCTGCCTGCAGACCTACCCGGAGGTTCGGACGTCACATGCGGTGACCATCGTCTATTCCAGAGACTCTCGCCTGCTCACTTGGGGGCGTTCATCTGCCATCTGCCTGCAGACCTACCCGGAGGTTCGGACGTCACATGCGGTGACCATCGTCTATTCCAGAGACTCTCGCCTGCTCACTTGGGGGCGTTCATCTGTCATCTGCCTGCTAGCCTACCGGGAGGCTCCACCATCTCAGGTCGTATATACCTGTCCATCCAGAGACTGCCCCGGTCACTTGCCGTGACTACCTGCCTGTCTATCCAGAGACTGCCCCGGTCACTTGTCGTGACTACCTGCCTGTCTATCCAGAGACTGCCCCGGTCACTTGCCGTGACTACCTGCCTGTCTATCCAGAGACTGCCCCGGTCACTTGCCGTGACTACCTGCCTGTCTATCCAGAGACTGCCCCGGTCACTTGCCGTGACTACCTGCCTCTCTATCCAGAGACTGCCCCGGTCACTTGCCGTGACTACCTGTCTGTATATCCAGAGACTGCCCCGGTCACTTGCCGTGACCTCCTTCCCGTCTGTCCAAAGACTGTCCCTGTCACTTGCCGTGACTTCCTGTCCGTCTCCCCGGGCGCCACCCGCTCCTTTACAAGGAAAGCCTCCTTGTATAATAAAGCTCAGAGGTTCCGCCTCCCTGACCCGTTACAGTTTGCTCGGGCCATGGAACCCGGTGGCACCCAAACTCCCTCGCTCTCTGACCTGTGTCATGAACTGTCTCGTCAGAGGTCTCAACAGGAGTCCATCCTTGGTCACCTGCGGAATGTTAATTCCCGCCTGGACACTCTGACTACTTCACCAGCAACCACCGCTGGCGCCATGACTCGCAATCCGGCAGTCCCGCTGCTTACTAATTCCGTGGTTTCCGTTCCTGGACCTCGACTTTCAGCTCCTCCTCATTTTGGAGGCGACCCTGCTCTGGCTCGGGGTTTCATTAACCAGTGCACCCTGCATTTTGAACTCCTGGCACACCAGTTTAACTCCGACCGGGCCAAAATTGCCTTCATCATGTCCCATCTCACCGGAGAGGCTCTGGCTTGGCTTAATCCTCTTTGGGAGAGAGAAGACCCTCTGGTGTCTGACCTGCCTGCTTTTCTCTCGGCCTTCCGGAAGGTATTCGACGAACCCGACGGAAGACCTCCTCTGCATCATCTCTGCTGCGTCTCCGTCAGGGAAGTCTCACCGTGGGTCAATATGCCATACGGTTCCGTACCCTTGCCTCGGAGCTGGCTTGGGATAATGACGCTCTGATATCTGTCTTCTGGGAGGGTCTGTCTGGCCGTATTAAAGATGAACTTGCCGGTCGGGACATTCCAACCTCTCTTTATGACCTAATAACTCTTGCCAATCGAATTAATCTACGGTTCCAGGAGCGCGCCAAAGAGGTCACCCGTGAGAGAGGGTTTCCTCGTCTAGCTCCTTCTTGTCAGAGACCCGTAACTCCTTCCGTTTCTCCCCAGGTACACACTTCTGAGCCTATGCAGGTCGACCAGACCAAGATGGTCAAAGCCCGTCAGGACTTACGCCGTGCCGAGGGGAGTTGCTTCTACTGTGGCAGTAAGGAGCACCGGATCCGTACCTGCCCGGAGAGGTCGGGAAACGCCTGTGTCTAGGTTCGCTCGGAGAGGTCAACCTAGACAAGAATAAATCCTCTTCATCTCTGCTGCTGTCAGTCTCAATTCTCCTCGGTGAGAACCGTTATTTCGAACTAGCCCAACTTGATTCTGGAGCAGCCGGAAATCTTGTTTCACAGGCTCTAGTAGAAAAATATCGCATTCCTACCAAACCTCTGGTTGAACCAGTATCTGTTGCTGCTGTGGATAGGGGCCTCCTACCACGTCCCATCCAACTTATCACCGAAGCCATAACCCTGCAGGTGGGAATGTTGCATTCTGAGAGCATCTCGTTTCATGTTCTGCCTGGACTCTCTCACGCTTTCTTATTAGGTCTACCTTGGCTCCAAAAGCATGCACCCATGCTCGACTGGCAGACTGGAGAGATCCTTCGCTGGGGACAGGACTGTCATAAAAACGTGTTTGGTTCCTGTTCATCCCGTCCGTCCTTCTCCTACACCAACTAATCTACCAGGGCACCCGATTCCATATTGGTCATTCGCTGATGTCTTTAATAAAAAGGAAGCAGAGACATTACCCCCTCACAGACCTTATGATTGCCCGATCGACCTGCTACCCGGTACTACGCCTCCCCGTGGGCGTATTTACCCATTGTCCGCTGCTGAGACCAGGTCGATGTCCGAATATATCGAGGAGAATTTGGCCAAGGGATTCATCCGGAAATCTACCTCCCCAGCGGGAGCAGGTTTCTTCTTCGTAAAAAAGAAAGACGGCTCTCTCCGTCCCTGTATTGACTACAGAGGCCTAAACTTGATCACGGTGAAGAATAAGTACCCTCTTCCGCTCATTCCAGAATTGTTTGATCGTCTGAGGGGGGCTAGAATCTTCACCAAACTGGATCTTCGTGGGCATATAACCTAGTCCGTATCCGTCGGGGAGATGAATGGAAGACGGCATTCAACACCCGGGACGGTCACTACGAGTATTTGGTGATGCCCTTTGGTCTCTGTAATGCTCCGGCAGTCTTTCAAGAGTTGGTCAATGACATCTTCCGGGATCTTCTCTACTCCTGCGTTGTGGTGTACCTAGACGACATCTTGGTCTTCTCTCCGGATCTCCAGTCTCACCGGAGGGATGTTCGTCAGGTTCTGCTCAGGCTCAGGCAGAATAACCTCTTCGCCAAATATGAGAAGTGCCTCTTTGAGCAGACCTCGCTTCCGTTTTTGGGCTACATCATTTCTCAGACAGGCCTACGAATGGATCCGGAGAAACTGTCTGCCATCGAGAAATGGCCCCGACCGAGGGGTTGAAGGCCATTCAGCGGTTCCTGGGATTTGCCAATTATTACCGCTTTTTTATACCGCACTTCTCTTCCCGGACTGCTCCAATCTCCGCGCCACCCGCAAGGATGCTAACCCCAAACAGTGGACGTCCGAAGCAGAGGAGGCCTTTCTTTCTTTAAAACAGCCTTCTCTTCCGCTCCAGGGCTGCATCGCCCGGACGGCAATAAGCAGTTCTTCCTGGAGGTGGACGCTTCCTCTTCTGGAGCCGGAGCGGTACTTACTCAAAAATCTTCGTCCGGGAGATGGTATCTTGCGGCTTCTTCTCCAAACTCTTCTCCTCTTCTGAGCGCAATTATTCCATAGGAACCGAGAGTTATTGGCCATCAAGCTGGCATTGGAGGAGTGGCGTTACCTACTCGAGGGGCTCTTCATCCGGTAATCATTTACACTGACCACAAGAATCTGGCTTACCTCCAGCATGCCCAGAGACTTAACCCTCGCCAAGCCCGGTGGTCCTTGTTTTTTGCCCGCTTTGACTTTCTTTTACATTTTCGCCCGGCCGACAAGAACATCAAGGCGGATGCCTTGTCCCGGTCCTTCCTGGTGTCGGATCTCGAGGAGGAACCTAAACATATCATCGATCCCGCCAGAGTGATGCAGGTGGCTCCCGTGAGTCTAAGTCGTCTCCCTCCTGGTAAGACGTTCGTATCGGTACCCGATCGGGAGAGGATTCTACACTGGGGTCATTCGTCTAAACTAGCTGGCCACGCTGGTCAGAAAAAGACCCTCCAGCTCATTACCCGGCATTACTGGTGGCCTACCCTGCACAAGGACGTAATAGACTTTGTTTCTGCCTGTGCCTCCTGTGCCCGCAACAAAGTTCCGAGACACCTGCCTGCCGGCCGTCTTCTCCCGCTTCCTGTACCCGCTGCTCCCTGGCAGCATATAGCCATGGACTTCATAACAGATCTTCCCGTCTCTGCTGGTTGTACGGTCATCTGGGTGGTCGTTGACCGATTTTCCAAGATGGCTCACTTCATTCCCCTGCCAGGGCTTCCGTCTGCAACCGAGTTGGCTAAAGACTTTATCCGCCACATCTTCCGTCTTCATGGTTCATTGTGTCGGATCGTGGGGTACAGTTCACCTCACGTTTCTGGAGAGCCACTTGTAAGTTGCTAGACGTCACCCTGGATTTCTCCTCCGCTTACCACCCGCAGTCCAATGGACAAGTCGAGCGAATCAATCAGATTCTGACCAGTTTATCTTCGGCACTTCGTTAATGCCCACCATTCTGACTGGGTGGATCTCCTGCCTTGGGCCGAATTTTCTTACAACAATCACGAGAGCGAATCTTCCTCCAAATCTCCGTTTCTTGTAGTCTTCGGTCAACACCCTCGGATCCCTGTTCCTGTCTCCACCTCTGTGGACAATCCAGCTGCGGAATCTCTGGTTAACGAATTTTTCTCCATATGGGAGAGTACCCGGTCCGCACTCATTCTGTCATCCGAGCGCATGAAGAAACATGCTGACAAAAGACGTCTGGATCCTCCTCAATTCCGTCCTGGGGATAAGGTCTGGCTCTCGTCCAAGTATGTCCGGCTCAAGATTCCTTCCTACAAGTTAGGTCCTCGGTTCATCGGTCCTTTGAAGATCATCAGTCAGATCAACCCGGTGTCCTATAAATTGAAACTCCCGGCCAATTTGCGGAATCCTAACTCCTTTCATGTATCTCTCCTCAAACCGTGGTACTTAACTCTTTTGTCAAGTCTACAGGTACACCTCCTGCTTCAGTGTCTGCTGAAGACGAATTTGAGGTAGAGAACATTCTGGCCACCAAAAGGGTAAGGAAAAGACCTATTTTCTGGTGGATTGGAAGGGGTTTGGTCCTGAGGAGAGAACGTGGGAGCCTCGGAGAACATCCATGCCCCTCTCATCCTAGCTAAATTTCTTTCTGGCCTAAAAAAGGGGGGGCCTAAAGGGGGGTACTGTAGCGCCGGCGTCCCTGCCCTCTGCCAGGCAGGGACGCTGTTCCCCTGCGCCAGCGTCCTCTGCCAGGCAGGGACGTCGCCCCCCTTACCCGCGCTCGGCGTCCTCCTTCCGCCCTGCTGGGGCCGCGCGCTCCTTCCCTGCTACTGGACTTAGGGCGCGTGCCCGCGTGCTCCCCCGCTCTTAAAGGGGCCGCGCGAATCTTTCAAAAAGGTCCCCGGCCAATGCCGGAGGACTCCACCCTATATAAAGTACTTCCTCCTTAATGGAGGTGCCCGAGCAATGTTGTTGCACTGTTTACTCTGCTTCAGCCCTCAGGCTCCGTTACCAGTTACCTGCCTGTCTCCTGCCAGTTTGCTGTCTGCTACCTGTCCGCAAGCCTACCTGGAGGTGCGGCCGTCACCGGTGGTGACCATCGGCTATTCCAGAGAATCTCGCCTGCTCACTTGGGGGCGCTCATCTGCCATCTGCCTGCAGACCTACCCGGAGGTTCGGACGTCACATGCGGTGACCATCGTCTATTCCAGAGACTCTCGCCTGCTCACTTGGGGGCGTTCATCTGTCATCTGCCTGCTAGCCTACCGGGAGGCTCCACCATCTCAGGTCGTATATACCTGTCTATCCAGAGACTGCCCGGGTCACTTGCCGTGACTACCTGCCTGTCTATCCAGAGACTGCCCCGGTCACTTGTCGTGACTACCTGCCTGTCCATCCAGAGACTGCCCCGGTCACTTGCCGTGACTACCTGCCTGTCTATCCAGAGACTGCCCCGGTCACTTGCCGTGACTACCTGCCTGTCTATCCAGAGACTGCCCCGGTCACTTGCCGTGACTACCTGCCTGTCTATCCAGAGACTGCCCCGGTCACTTGCCGTGACTACCTGCCTGTCTATCCAGAGACTGCCCCGGTCACTTGCCGTGACTACCTGTCTGTATATCCAGAGACTGCCCCGGTCACTTGCCGTGACCTCCTTCCCGTCTGTCCAAAGACTGTCCCTGTCACTTGCCGTGACTTCCTGTCCGTCTCCCCGGGCGCCACCCGCTCCTTTACAAGGAAAGCCTCCTTGTATAATAAAGCTCAGAGGTTCCGCCTCCCTGACCCGTTACATAAAGTTTTATGAATGTCAAAGATAACTTGTAATGCTGATTATGTTTTTAACTCAGCCATTCATTGTCTACACAATAAAAATGGTGTACATACTGTTACTTAGCCATCATTAATGGATTCTGATATGTACTTGTATGCTTTTATTTTAAACCGTATAGCAGATTATTTAACCTATTTTAATTGTGGTTTGCATTGCTTTTCAACATGTTAATGTATGCGTTTATGTTTGTAAATTATTAATTTACATATATTTTTTTAAGTAAAATCATCATCTTATAGTACTAAAGGTTATATTTCTCTTGTTTGGAGTATAGACATTTTTAATTGACACGTAACAAGGAAAATACTTGATATAGTATTTAAACATCCTCCTTGACCCTGGGCTCCAACACCGCCAGTTGTTGCTCGGAAGTGCTGTTAGCACAGTGAACACTTGCTCCTGTGTTACTGGGGTTCAGTAATGTCAGCTGTTCCCCTGCTGTGTGAACGGCAAAAAGTCCTGCTGCCTCCACCATGTTCTATTCTCATCCCTGGGCTACAACACCGCCAGTTGTTGCTCGGAAGTGCTGTTAGTACAGTCAACACTTGCTCCTGTGTTACTGGGGTTCAGTAATGTCAGCTGTTCCCCTGCTGTGTGAACGGCAAAAAGTCCTGCTGCCTCCACCATGTTCTCTTCTCATACCTGGGCTACAACACCGCCAGTTGTTGCTCGGAAGTGCTGTTAGCACAGTCAACAGTTGCTCCTGTGTTACTGGGGTTCAGTAATGTCAGCTGTTCCCCTGCTGTGTGACCGGCAAAAAATCCTGCTGCCTCCACCATGTTCTCTTCTCATACCTGGGCTACAACACCGCCAGTTGTTGCTCGGAAGTGCTGTTAGCACAGTCAACACTTGCTCCTGTGTTACTGGGGTTCAGTAATGTCAGCTGTTCCCCTGCTGTGTGAATGGCAAAAAGTCCTGCTGCCTCCACCATGTTCTATTCTCATACCTGGGCTACAACACCGCCAGTTGTTGCTCGGAAGTGCTGTTAGCACAGTGAACACTTGCTCCTGTGTTACTGGGGTTCAGTAATGTCAGCTGTTCCCCTGCTGTGTGAACGGCAAAAAGTCCTGCTGCCTCCACCATGTTCTATTCTCATCCCTGGGCTACAACACCGCCAGTTGTTGCTCGGAAGTGCTGTTAGCACAGTCAACACTTGCTCCTGTGTTACTGGGGTTCAGTAATGTCAGCTGTTCCCCTGCTGTGTGAACGGCAAAAAGTCCTGCTGCCTCCACCATGTTCTATTCTCATCCCTCGGCTACAACACCGCCAGTTGTTGCTCGGAAGTGCTGTTAGCACAGTGAACACTTGCTCCTGTGTTACTGGGGTTCAGTAATGTCAGCTGTTCCCCTGCTGTGTGAACGGCAAAAAGTCCTGCTGCCTCCACCATGTTCTATTCTCATCCCTGGGCTACAACACCGCCAGTTGTTGCTCGGAAGTGCTGTTAGCACAGTGAACACTTGCTCCTGTGTTACTGGGTTCAGTAATGTCAGCTGTTCCCCTGTTGTGTGAACGGCAAAAAGTCCTGCTGCCTCCACCATGTTCTATTCTCATCCCTGGGCTACAACACCGCCAGTTGTTGCTCGGAAGTGCTGTTAGCACAGTCAACACTTGCTCCTGTGTTACTGGGGTTCAGTAATGTCAGCTGTTCCCCTGCTGTGTGAACGGCAAAAAGTCCTGCTGCCTCCACCATGTTCTATTCTCATCCCTGGGCTACAACACCGCCAGTTGTTGCTCGGAAGTGCTGTTAGCACAGTGAACACTTGCTCCTGTGTTACTGGGGTTCAGTAATGTCAGCTGTTCCCCTGCTGTGTGAACGGCAAAAAGTCCTGCTGCCTCCACCATGTTCTATTCTCATCCTGGCTACAACACCGCCAGTTGTTGCTCGGAAGTGCTGTTAGCACAGTGAACACTTGCTCCTGTGTTACTGGGTTCAGTAATGTCAGCTGTTCCCCTGCTGTGTGAACGGCAAAAAGTCCTGCTGCCTCCACCATGTTCTTTCTCATCCCTGGCTACAACACCGCCAGTTGTTGCTCGGAAGTGCTGTTAGCACAGTGAACCTTGCTCCTGTGTTACTGGGGTTCAGTAATGTCAGCTGTTCCCCTGCTGTGTGAACGGCAAAAAGTCCTGCTGCCTCCACCATGTTCTATTCTCATCCTGGGCTACAACACCGCAGTTGTTGCTCGAAGTGCTGTTAGCACAGTAACACTTGCTCCGTGTTACGGTTCAGTAATGTCAGCTGTTCCCCTGTGTGTGAACGGCAAAAAGTCCTGCTGCCTCCACCATTTCTATTCTCATCCTGGGCTACAACACCGCCAGTTGTTGCCGGAAGTGCGTTACACAGTCAACACTTGCTCCTGTGTTACTGGGTTCAGTAATGTCAGCTGTTCCCCTGCTGTGTGAACGGCAAAAAGTCCTGCTGCCTCACCATGTTCTTCCACCTGGCTACAACACCGCCAGTTGTTGCTCGGAAGTGCTGTTAGCACAGTGAACACTTGCTCCTGTTACTGGGTTCAGTAATGTCAGCTGTTCCCCTGCTGGTGAACGGCAAAAATCCTGTGCCTCCACATGTTCTTCTCATCCTGGCTACAACACCGCAGTTGTTGCCGGAAGTGCTGTTAGCACAGTCAACATTGCTCCTGTGTTACTGGGTTCAGTAATGTCAGCTGTTCCCCTGCTGTGTGAACGGCAAAAGTCCTGCTGCCTCCACCATGTTCTATCTCATCCCTGGCTACAACACCGCCAGTTGTTGCTCGGAAGTGCTGTTAGCACAGTAAACTTCTCCTGTGTTACTGGGTTCAGTAATGTCAGCTGTTCCCCTGCTGTGTGAACGGCAAAAAGTCCGCTGCCTCCACCATGTTCTTTCTCATCCTGGCTACAACCCGCCAGTTGTTGCTCGAAGTGCTGTTAGCACAGTGAACACTTGCTCCTGTACGGGTTCAGTATGTCAGCTGTCCCTGCTGTGTGAACGGCAAAAAGTCTGCTGCTCCCCTGTTCTTTCTCATCCTGGCTTAACACGCCATTGTTGCTCGAGTGCTGTAGCACAGTAAACTTGCTCCTGTTTACGGGGTTCAGTAATGTCACTGTTCCCTGCTTGTGAACGGCAAAATCCTGCTGCTCCACCTGTTTTTCCATCCTGGGCTACAACACCGCCAGTTGTTGCTCGGAATGCTTAGCACAGTGACCTGCTCCTGGTACTGGGTAGTAATGTCACTGTTCCCTGCTTGTGAACGGCAAAAGTCCTGCTGCCTCCACCATGTCTATTCTCACCGGGCTACAACACCGCCATTGTGCCGAGTGCTGTTACACAGTAACACTCTCCTGTGTACTGGGTTCGTAAGTCAGGTTCCCTCTGTGTGAACGGCAAAGTCCTGCGCCTCCACCATGTCTTCTCACCTGGCTCACACCGCCAGTTGTTGCTCGAAGTGCGTTAGCACAGTAACACTGCTCTGTTACTGGTTCAGTATTCACTGTCCCCTGTTGTGAACGCAAAAGTCCTGCTGCTCCCAGTTCTATCTCATCCCTGGGCACAACACCGCCATTGTTGCTCGAAGTGCGTTAGCACAGTAACACTTGCTCCTGTGTTACTGGGGTTCATAATGTCAGCTGTTCCCCGCGTGTGAACGGCAAAGTCCTGCTGCCTCCACCAGTTCTTTCCATCCCTGGCTACAACACCGCCAGTTGTTGCCGGAAGTGCGTTAGCACAGTAACACTTGCTCTGTGTTACGGGTTCAGTAATGCAGCTGTTCCCTGCTGTGTGAACGCAAAAGTCCTGCTGCCTCCACAGTTCTTCTCATCCTGGGCTAACACCGCCAGTTGTTGCCGAAGTGCTGTTACACAGTAACACTTGCTCCTGTGTTACTGGGTTCAGTAATGCCTGTTCCCCTGCTGTGTGAACGCAAAAAGTCCTGCTGCCTCCACCATGTTCATCTCATCCCTGGCTACAACACCGCCAGTTTTGCTCGAAGTGCGTAGCACAGTCAACACTTGCTCCTGTGTACTGGTTCAGTAATGTCGCTGTTCCCTGCTGTGTGAACGGCAAAGTCCTGCGCCTCCACCATGTTCCTTCTCATCCCTGGCTACAACACCGCCAGTTGTTGCTCGAAGTGCTGTACACAGTACACTTGCTCCTGTGTTACTGGGGTTCAGTAAGTCAGCTGTTCCCCTGCTGGTGAAGCAAAAAGTCCTGCTGCTCCACCATGTCTTTCTCCCTGGCTACAACACCGCCAGTTGTTGCTCGAAGTGCGTTAGCACAGTGAACACTTGCTCTGTTTACTGGGTTCATAATGTCAGCTGTTCCCCTCTGTGTGACGCAAAAGTCCTGCTGCCTCCACATGTTCTATTCTCACCTGGGCTACAACACCGCCAGTTTTGCTCGAGTGCTGTTAGCACAGTAACACTTGCCCTGTGTTACTGGTTCAGTAATGTCAGCTGTTCCCCTGCTGTGTAACGGCAAAAAGTCCTGCTGCCTCCCCATGTTCTATCCATCCCGGGCTAAACACCGCCATTGTTGCTCGAAGTGCTTTACACAGTAACACTTGCTCCTGGTTACGGGGTTCGTAATGTCACTGTTCCCCTGTTGTGTGAACGGCAAAGTCCTGCTGCCTCCACCATGTTCTATCTCATCCTGGGCTCAACACCGCAGTTGTTGCTCGAAGTGCGTTACACAGTCAACACTTGCTCCGTGTTACTGGTTCAGTAATGCAGCTGTTCCCCTGCGTGTGAACGGCAAAAAGTCCTGCTGCCTCCACCATGTTCTTCTCATCCTGGCTACAACACCCCAGTTGTTGCTCGGAGTGCTGTTAGCACAGTAACACTTGCTCCTGTTTCGGTTCAGTAATGTCAGCTGTTCCCCTGCGTGTGAACGCAAAAAGTCCTGCTGCCTCCACCATGTTCTATTCTCCCCGGCTACAACACCGCCATTGTTGCTCGAAGTGCTGTTGCACAGTGAACACTTGCTCCTGTGTACTGGTCAGTAATGTCAGCTGTTCCCCTGCTGTGTGAACGCAAATCTGCTGCCTCCACCTGTTTCTCACCTGGCTCAACACCGCCAGTTGTTGCTCGAAGTGCTTGCACGTCACACTGCTCCTGTACTGGGTTCAAGCACTGTTTCCTGTGTGTAAAATCTGGCCTCCAATGTTCTTCCATCCCTGGCTAAAACTCCTTGTTGCTCGAAGGCTGTTCCGTGAACACTGCTCCTTGTACTGGGTTCGTAAGTCGCGTTCCCTGTGTGTAACGAAAGTCCTCTGCCCCCATTTCTATCTCATCCCGGCTCAACCCCCATTGTTCTCGAAGTTCCAGCAACCTCTCCTTGTTAGGTTCTTGCACGTTCCCCTGCTTGTAACGAAAGTCTGCTGCTCCCATGTTCTTCTCTCCCTCCACCGCATGTCCGAATGCTTAGCACGTACACTTGCTCCTGGTACGGGTTCATAATGTCAGCTGTTCCCTCGTGAACGCAAAAAGCCGCTCCCCATGTTCTTTCCATCCTGGCTACACCGCCATTGTTGCTCGAAGTGCGTAGCACAGTCAACATGCCCTGTGTACGGTCAGTAAGTCACTTTCCTGGTGAACGCAAAAAGTCGCCCTCCACCATCTATTTCATCCCTGCACAACACCGCCTGTTGCTCGATCTTAGCCTCACACTTCCCTGGTTACGGTTCAGTAATGTCCTGTTCCTGTTGACGCAAATCCCTGCCTCCACCATGTTCTATCTCATCCCTGGCTACACACCGCAGTGTTCCGAAGGCTAGACAGTAAACTTGCTCTGTGTTACGGTTAGTAATGTCACTGTTCTCGTTGAACGGCAAAGTCGCTGCCTCCACATGTCCTTCTATCCTGCTACAACACGCAGTTGTTGCTCGAATGCGTTAGCACAGTACACTGCCCGTGATGGGGTCATAATGTCAGCTCCTGGTGTGAACGGAAAAGTCCGCTGCCACCATGTTCATCTTCCTGCTACACACCGCAGTTTTGCCGAAGGGTTACACATGAACCTGTCCTTGTACGGTTCAGTATGCACTGTCCCGTGTAACGGCAAAAATCCGGCTCCACCATGTTATTCTCACCCTGCACAACACGCTTGTTGCCGAGTGTTTACATCAACACTTGCTCCGTGTTACTGGTCTATGTCAGCTGTTCCCCCGTGGAACGCAAAAATCTGCTGCCCACCTTCTCTCTCTCGCTACAACACGCCATTTTGCTCGAATGCGTTACACAAACATTGCTCGTTATGGTTCGTAATCAGCTTCCCGTGGAACGGCAAAAAGTCTGCTGCCTCCCCATTTCTATCTCATCCCTGCTACAACACCCTGTTCTCGATGCTGTTAGCCAGACACTGCTCCTTTCAATGTCAGCTGTTCCCCTGCTGTGTGAACGGCAAAAAGTCCTGCTGCCTCCACCATGTTCTATTCTCATCCCTGGGCTACAACACCGCCAGTTGTTGCTCGGAAGTGCTGTTAGCACAGTGAACACTTGCTCCTGTGTTACTGGGGTTCAGTAATGTCAGCTGTTCCCCTGCTGTGTGAACGGCAAAAATCCTGCTGCCTCCACCCTGTTCTTTCTCATCCCTGGGCTCAACACCGCCAGTTGTTGCTCGGAAGTGCTGTTAGCACAGTCAACACTTGCTCCTGTGTTACTGGGGTTCAGTATGCAGCTGTTCCCTGCGTGTGAACGCAAAAAGTCCTGTGCCCCCAGTTCTATCTCATGTCCTGGGTACAGACCGCCAGTTGTGCTCGGAAGTGCTGTTAGCACGTGTGACAATGCTCCTGTGTTACTGGGGTTCGTAATGCGCTGTTCCCCTGCTGTGTAACGCAAAAGTCCTGCTGCCTCCACCTGTTCTATCTCCTCCTGGGCTCAACACGTCAGTTGTTGCTCGGAGTGCTGTTAGCACAGTCAACACTGTTCCTGTGTACTGGGGTCAGTATGTCAGCGGTCCCCTGCTTGTGAACGGCAAAAAGTCCGCTGCCTCGCCATGTTCTCTTCTCATCCCTGGGCTACACACCAATGTCAGCTGTTCCCCTGCTGTGTGAACGGCAAAAAGTCCTGCTGCCTCCACCATGTTCTATTCTCATCCCTGGGCTACAACACCGCCAGTTGTTGCTCGGAAGTGCTGTTAGCACAGTCAACACTTGCTCCTGTGTTACTGGGGTTCAGTAATGTCAGCTGTTCCCCTGCTGTGTGAACGGCAAAAAGTCCTGCTGCCTCCACCATGTTCTATTCTCATCCCTGGGCTACAACACCGCCAGTTGTTGCTCGGAAGTGCTGTTAGCACAGTGAACACTTGCTCCTGTGTTACTGGGGTTCAGTAATGTCAGCTGTTCCCCTGCTGTGTGAACGGCAAAAAGTCCTGCTGCCTCCACCATGTTGTCTTCTCATCCCTGGGCTTCAACACCGCCAGTTGTTGCTCGGAAGTGTCATTGGCACGGGTACTCACTCCTGCCCAGACTGGTTACAGCACGCCATCTGTTTCCTGTCAGTGTAAACGTCTCTTAGCCTCCAATAAGTTGTCCTGTCGTGTTGCGGTCGGGTTAGCCGACTCTATGGTGCTTGGAGTTTAGGTGCTTCCTATGTGTGCTGCGGGATATGTAAATAAAGGCTGTTTCCGTTGTGACAATAGGACAATCACCCACTGTAGTACTGTGGGATTCGGTAACTGCTGCCGGCTCGCGGCCTGTCAACTTAAATTTCCATGGGTACCTTCTGCTACCCGTCCGGGTTCCAGTACCGTCAGCTGGTTCTCCGCAGTGCCTTTGGCCTAGGTGCCTCCATCTCGGTATCCGAGTTCCAGCAACGTCTGATGGTCCTTGGTAGTGCTTTGGAGCACAGGTACCTCCTGCTTAGTAACCGTGTCCCAGTAACGTCAGCTGGTCCTCGGTTGTGCCATTGGCTCTTTTCCTTCTGCTGCCCCTCCGGGTTCCAGCACAGTCAGCTGGTCCTCGTTACTTGCATTGGCTCTTGTACCTTCTGCTACCCGTCCGGGTTCCAGTACCGTCAGCTGGTTCTCCGCAGTGCCTTTGGCCTAGGTGCCTCCATCTCGGTATCCGAGTTCCAGCAACGTCTGCTGGTCCTTGGTAGTGCTTTGGAGCACAGGTACCTCCTGCTTAATAACCGTGTCCCAGTAACGTCAGCTGGTCCTCGGTTTTGCCATTGGCTCTTTTCCTTCTGCTGCCCCTCCGGGTTCCAGCACAGTCAGCTGGTCCTCGTTACTTGCATTGGCTCTTGTACCTTCTGCTACCCGTCCGGGTTCCAGTACCGTCAGCTGGTTCTCCGCAGTGCCTTTGGCCTAGGTGCCTCCATCTCGGTATCCGAGTTCCAGCAACGTCTGCTGGTCCTTGGTAGTGCTTTGGAGCACAGGTACCTCCTGCTTAGTAACCGTGTCCCAGTAAAGTCAGCTGGTCCTCGGTTGTGCCATTGGCTCTTTTCCTTCTGCTGCCCCTCCGGGTTCCAGCACAGTCAGCTGGTCCTCGTTACTTGCATTGACTCTTGTACCTTCTGCTACATTTACAAATTGAAGATTTTTTCAATGCTTTTTTGGGTAATCACTCTGGATCTCCAACAATTAAGACGACGACCCTGATGACCACCCCGAAGAAGATGACGACCACAAGGACGACGAGCATCAAGCCAACCAGCCTAAACACCATCACAAAGAAGAAATAAAAGATTACCAAACAGGACTAAGAAGGTTAAGACAAACTACAAGATACAGAACAAGAGACTTAAGAACAATAAGCAGAAGATCAAAAAGCAGAAGAACATGAAGTATAAGACCAAAATGAAGAGCAAAATATATGCTCTAAATTCTAAGCAGAAGAAGACTAAGCAGTGTATGGGGGTGAGTCCGTTCCTCCTCGTGGTGCCCCTGGAAAATGCCTGCTGCTGCAGGCTAAACTGAACACGGACAAATACTGTTGTAATTTAAATCTTTTGTGACAGCAAGAACGCAAGGATGAAAAATTCATACTTTTACAGATTACAAGTACAGGAATCTCTGTCCAAAATAAGAATATGATGAAGAAGATGAAGATGAAGTAGAATATGAAGAAGAATAATAGTTTAATAAGAACAATATGAGTAATGTTAACAAAAAGATGAATAGCAAGAAGTTTAAGAAGAAGATAAAGAAGGTGAAGATGAAGAATAATTTGATGAAAAAGATGATGCTGCTGAAGATTATGAAGGAGAAAGTGTGTCAAAAGTTAAAAAGGTGAAGAGCATGGAAGTTGTGAAATATACATATTTGCCAAAATAGAAAAAACATTAACAACATTGTCAATTTCTTCGTCAATCCGAACATCTTTAAAAAAAAATATTTATGCTATTCCATTTGATTGGGTTAAACATCTATGCCTTTAATGTCTCCTCAACCTTCCCCAATACATTCTACATTACTCTTTGTTGTTTTCCTTCATGTACAATTAACCAACAAGGCAAGAATGGTTTTTTTTTAATTCCGATATTTTGTTCCCATAGACTTACATTGGATTTCCGGTATCGGTATCGGGTATCGCCGATATTTTTTGGGTATCGGCGATACCATTCCGATTCCGATACTTTTGGATATCGGAAAGTATCGCTCAACTCTACTTGCTACCTTTATTAAATAGCTCAATTAAACTTCCTTAGAGTAAGAGTAGTTAATTTGACCATATTTAAAACTTGCATTTTTTCGAAAAAGTGACAGTCTCTAAACACAAGGAAAAGCAATGACTGTACCAACTGTCGTTTCCTAAACAGTAAAGCAAACACTCATACAAATGCAAGAGAAGATTAAAGCACATTATAACTTGTCTGTTAGCAAAATCAAAAGAATATGTTCAAAAGTTTTTCAAAACATATTTTATTGACACTTGGACTCAAATCTCATAAGAGACTGGAACCGAAATCCAATTCAATAGACTGCTCGACAATGATACCATGATTTATTTGTTCAGTTAAGCTTCCTTAGAGTAAGTGATTTTCATTTGACTACATTTAAGACTTGTGAATGTTGGAAAATGGGCATATATCTAAATAATAGGAAAATACAATGATTTTAGAAACTATTGTTTCCTAAACAGAAAAGCACACACTCATACATATACAAAAGTAGATTAAAGCACATGCTAATTTGACTTTTAGCAAACTATTAAGAATAAATTCAATAGATTTTCAAATTCTTTCCTTACTAACATCTGTGGGATTTGAACCTACGCCTCATAAGCACACAAGTACATTTGACTTTATTTAAAACTTGTGAATGTTGGAAAATGAGCAAAACTCTAAACACAATGACTGTACCAACTGTCGTTTCCTAAACAGTAAACTAAACACTCATACAATTGCAAGAGAAGATTAACCCCTTCACCCCCAAGGGTGGTTTGCACGTTAATGACCGGGACAATTTTTACAATTCTGACCACTGTCTCTTTATGAGGTTATAACTCCGGAACGCTTCAACGGATCTTCGCGATTCTGAGATTGTTTTCTCATGACATATTGTACTTCATGTTAGTGGTAAAATTTCTTCCATATAACTTGCGTTTATTTTTGAAAAAAACGCAAATATGGCGAAAATTTTGAAAATTTAGCAATTTTCAAACTTTGAATTTTTATTCCCTTAAAACAGAGAAATATGTAACACAAAATAGTTAAGAAATAACATTTCCCACATGTCTACTTTACATCAGCACAATTTTGGAATCAAAATTTTTTTTTGTTAGGAAGTTATAAGGGTTAAAAGTTGACCAGCGATTTCTCATTTTTACAACAAAATTTACAAAGCCATTTTTTTAGGGACCACCTCACATTTGAAGTCACTTTGAGGGGTATACATGACAGAAAATACCCAAAAGTGACACCATTCTAAAAACTGCACCCCTCAAGGTACTCAAAACCACATTCAAGAAGTTTATTAACCCTTCAGGTGCTTCACAGGAACTAAAGCAACGTGGAAGGAAAAAATGAATATTTAACTTTTTAGCCACAAAAATGATCTTTTACAAACTTTTTTTTTATTTTCACAAGGGTAAAAGGAGAAAATGGACAGATAAGGTTGTTATGCAATTTCTCCTGAGTACGCCAATACCCCATATGTGGGGGAAAACCACTGTTTGGGCACACGGCAGAACTCGTAAGGGAAGGAGCGACGTTTGACTTTTTCAAACTAAAATTGGCTGGAGTTGAGATTGTACGCCATGTCGCGCTTGGAGAACCTCTGATGCGCCTAAACAGTGGAAACCCCCCACAAGTGACACCATTTTGGAAACTAGACCCCCTAATGTACTTATCTAGATCTGTTGTGAGCACTTTGAACCCCCAAGTGTTTCACAAAAGTTTATAATGCCTGGGTGTGAAAAAAAAAAAAAAAAAAATTCCACAAAAATGATTTTTTAGTTCTAAATTTTTGAATTTTCCCAAGGAAATTGGACCCCAAAAGTTGTTGTACAATTTGTCCTGAGTACGCTGATACCCCATATGTGGGGGTGGAAAACTGTTTGGGCGCACGGCAGGGCTTGGAAAGGAAGTAGTAACGTTTTGGAATGCAGACGTTGATGGGGGTCATGTTCCGTTTGCAGTGCCCCAGATGAGCCTAAACAGTGGAAATCCCCCACAAGTGACCCCATTTTGGAAACTAGACCCCCTAAGGAACTTATCTAGATCTTTGGTGAGCACTTTGAACCCCCAAGTGCTTCACACAAGTTTATAATGCCCGGGCATGAAAAAAAAAATCCTATTTTTTTCCCACAAAAATTATCTTTTAGTCACTAATTTTTTATTTTCCCAAGGGTATCAGGAGAAATTGGACCACATAAGTTGTTGTCCAATTTGTCCTGAGTACGCTGATGCCCCATATGTGGGGGGAACCACTGTTTGGGCGCACGGCAGAGCTCGGAAGGGAAGGAGCACCATTTGACTTTTTCCAACCAAAATTGGCTGGAATTGAGATTGGATGCCATGTTGCATTTGGAGAGCCCCTGATGTGCCTAAACAGTGGAAACCCCCCACAAATGACCCCATTTGGGTAACTAGACCCCCTAAGGAACTTATCTAGATCTTTGGTGAGCAATTTGAACCCTCAAGTGCTTCACACAAGTTTATAACGTAGAGCCGTAAAATTTAAAAATCATATTTTTTCCACAAAAATGATCTTTTCACCCGAATTTTTATTTTTCCAAGGGTAACAAGACTCCAAAAGTTATTGTGCAATTTGTCCTGAGTACACTGATACCCATATGTGGGGGTATACCACTGTTTGGGTGCATGGCAGAGTTTGGAAGGGAAGGAGCGCCTTCTCACTTTTTCAACGCAGAATTGGCTGGACGCCATGTCGTGTTTGGAGAGCTCCTGATCTGCCTAAACAGTGGAAACCCCCCACAAATGACACCATTTTGGAAACTAGACCCCTCAAGGAACTTATCTAGATGTGTGGTGAAAACTTTGAACCCCCAGGTGTTTCACTAAAGTTTATAACGTACAGCCTTAAAATAAAAAATCCTTTTTTTTTTTACAAAAATGATTTTTTCGCCCCCAATATTTTATTTTCACAAGGGTAACAGAAGAAATTGGAACCCAAAAGTTGTTGTCCAATTTGTCCTGAGTACGCTGATACCCAATATGTGGGAGAAAACTACTGTATGGGCGCATGTCAGGGCTCGGAAAGGGAAGTAGTGACGTTTTGGATTGCAGACTTTGATGGAATGGTCTGGGGGCGTCATGTCGCATTTGGAGAGCCCCTGATGCGCCGAAACAGTGGAAACCCCCCACAAGTGACCCCATTTTGGAAAATAGACCCCACAAGGAACTTACCTAGATGTGTGGTGAGCACTTTGAACCCCGAAGTGCTTCACAGAAGTTTATAACGCACAGCCGTAAAAATAAAAAATCCTTTTTTTTTTTACAAAAATGATTTTTTCGCCCCAATATTTTATTTTCACAAGGGTAACAGGAGAAATTGGACCCCAAAAGTTGTTGTCCAATTGTCCTGAGTACGCTGATACCCAATATGTGGGAGAAAACTACTGTATGGGCGCATGTCAGGGCTCGGAAAGGGAAGTAGTGACGTTTTGGTTTGCAGACTTTGATGGAATGGTCTGGGGGCGTCATGTCGCATTTGGAGAGCCCTGATGCGCCTAAACAGTGGAAATCCCCAACAAGTGACCCCATTTTGGAAAATAGACCCCACAAGGAACTTATTTAGATGTGTGGTGAGCTCTATGAAGCCCCAAGTGCTTCACAGAAGTTTATAATGTACAGCCGTAAAAACAAAAAAATCTTATTTTTTTTACAAAAATAATATTTTCGCCCCAGTTTTTTATTTTCTCAAGGGTAACAGAAGAAATAGGACAAATTTCACAATAACTCTTGGGGTCCAGAGTACGCTGATACCCCATATGTGGAGATAAACTACTGTTTGGACGCATGGCAGAGCTCAGAAGTGAAGGAACACCGTTTGACTTTTTCAACGCAGAATTGGCTGGAATGGAGATCAGACGCCATGTCACATTTGGAGAGCCCCTGATGTGCCTAAACAGCGGAAACCCCCCAATTCTAACTCCAACCCTAACCCCAACACACCCCTAACCCTAGTCCCAACCCTAATCCCAACCCTAACCCTAATCCTAACTCTAACCCTAATCCTAACTTTAGCGCCAACCCTAACCCTAACTTTAGCCGAAACCCTAACCCTAACCCTAATGGGAAAATGGAAATAAATACATTTTTTTTATTTTATTATTTTTCCCTAACTAAGGGGGTGATAAAGGGGGGTTTGATTTACTATTTATAGCGGGTTTTTATGATTGGCAGCTGTCACGCTAAAAGACGCTTTTTATTGCAAAAAGTAGTTTTTTGCATCGCCACATTTTGAGAGCTATAATTTTTGCATATTTTGGCCCACAATGTCATGTGAGGTCTTAATTTTTGCGGGACGAGGTGACACTTTTATTGGTACCATTTTTGAGCACGTGACATTTTTTGATCGCTTTTTATTTCGATTTTTGGGAGGTTAGAATGAACAAAAATCAGCAATTCATGAATTTCTTTTGGGTGAGGCGTTTTTATTGTTCCGCGTGTGGTAAAATCGATAAAGCAGTTTTATTCTTCGGGTCAGTACGATTATCATTTTTTTATTTTTTTGCTGATGATGCTGTGTGATGGCTCGTTTTTTGCGGGACAAGATGACGTTTTCAGCGGTACCATGTTTATTTATATCCGTCTTTTTGATCGCGTATTATTCCACTTTTTGTTCAGCGGTATGATGATAAAGCACTGATTTTTTGCTTCGTTTTTATTTTTTATTTTTTAAGGGGTTCACAAAAGGGGTTAAATAGTGGGACAGTTTTATAGGGGGGGTCATTACGGACGCGGCGATACCATATATGTGTACTTTTATTGTTTTATTTTTTTTATTTACAATAAGTAATGAATTTATTGGGGAATATTTTTTTTTTTTTTATTTATTTTGGATTTTTTTTTACACATGTTTATTTTTACTTTTTTTTACTTTTTTACTTTGTCCCAGGGTGGGACATCACTGTATTTCATCAGATCGCTGGTGTGACAGTGTGCACAGCACTCTGTCACACCAGCGATGTGACAGGCAGTGCAGGACGCTTCCTCATGCCTGCTCTCGGCAGGCACTGAGGAAGCCGCCTCCCTCCAGGACCCCAGCGCCATCTTGGATCCGGGTCCTGGGAGGGAGGAAGCCCTCAGAGCAGCGCGATCACATCGCGCTGCTCTGAGGGTCTCAGGGGGTCGCGCAGGGAGCCCCCACCCTGCGCGATCCTCCCCTGTGCCCCCAGTACACCGCGATCATGTTTGATCGTGGTGTGCAAGGGGTTAATGTGCCGGGAGCGGTCCGTGACCGCTCCTGACACACAGTCACGGGTGTCAGCTGTGATAATCAGCTGACACCCGGCGGCGATTAGCTGCGCTCCCGGAGGGAGCGCAGCTAATCGCCTATGACGTACTATTCCGTCCATGGTCAGAATGGCACGGGTTTTATGGACGGGATAGTACGTCTAATGTCAGAGAGGGGTTAAAGCACATTATAACTTGTCTGTTAGCAAAATCAAAAGAATATGTTCAAAAGTTTTTCAAAACATCTTTTATTGACACTTGGACTCAAATCTCATAAGAGACTGGAACCGAAATCCAATTCCATAGACTGCTCGACAATGATACCATGATTTATTTGTTCAGTTAAGCTTCCTTAGAGTAAGTGATTTTCATTTGACTACATTTAAGACTTGTGAATGTTGGAAAATGGGCATATATCTAAATAATAGGAAAATACAATGATTTTATAAACTATTGTTTCCTAAACAGAAAAGCACACACTCATACATATTCAAAAGTAGATTAAAGCACATGCTAATTTGACTTTTAGCAAACTATTAGGAATAAATTCAATAAGTTTTCAAATTCTTTCCTTACTAACATCTGTGGGATTTGAACCTACGCCTCATAAGCACACAAGTACATTTGACTTTATTTAAAACTTGTGAATGTTGGAAAATGAGCAAAACTCTAAACACAGCAAAATTCTATCAACTGTCTTTTCCTAAACAGAAAAGCACACACTCATACAAATGCAAAAGAAGATTACAGCACATTCTAACTTGTCTGTTAGCAAAATCAAAAGAAAATGTTCAAAACTTTATTACACTGGCATTTGAACCCACACCTCGAAAGAGACTGGAGCCTAAATCCAGCGCCTTAGACCGCTCAGCCATGCTACCATTATTTACTGGTTCAAATAAACTTCCTTAGAGTAAGAGTAGTACATTTCACCATATTTAAAACTTGCATTTTTGGAAAAAGTGCAAGTCTCTAAACACAAGTATAAAGCAATGATTCTACCAACAGTCGTTTCCTAAACAGTAAAGCACACACTCATATGAATGCAAAAGAAGATTAAAGAACATTATAATTTGTCTGTTAGCAAAATCAAAAGTCTAGGTTCTAAAGGTTTTCAAAACATCACTATGCTGGCAGCAGTGGGATTTGAGCCCACGCTTCCGAATAGACTGGAGCCTTAAACCAGCGCCTTAGACCGCTCAGCCATGCTACCCTTCTTTATTTGTTCAAATAATCTTCCTTAGAGTAAGAGTAGTACATTTGACCATACATAAAACTTGCATTTATTGGAAAAAGTGCAAGTCTCTAAACACAAGGAAAAAGCAATTATTCTAACAACTGTCGTTTCCAAAACAGTAAAGCACACACTCATACAAATGCAAAAGAAGATTAAAGCACATTCTAATTTGTCTGTTAGCAAAATCAAAAGAATATGTTCAAAAGGTTTTCAAGACATCATTATACTGTCAGGAGTGGTATTTGTGCCCACACCTCAGAAGAGACTGGAACCTAAATCCAGCGCTTTATACCGCTTGGCCTTGCTACCTTTATTAAATAGCTCAATTAAACTTCCTTAGAGTAAGAGTAGTTAATTTGACCATATTTAAACTTGCATTTTTTCGAAAAAGTGACAGTCTCTAAACGCAAGGAAAAGCAATGACTGTACCAACTGTCGTTTCCTAAACAGTAAAGCAAACACTCATACAAATGCAAGAGAAGATTAACCCCTCTCTGACAATAGACGTACTATCCCGTCCATAAAACCCGTGCCATTCTGCCCATGGACGGGATAGTACGTCATAGGCGATCAGCTGCGCTCCTGAGGGGAGCGCAGCTAATCGCCGCCGGGTGTCAGCTGATTATCACAGCTGACACCCGTGACTGTGTGTCAGGAGCGGTTACGGACCGCTCCTGGCACATTAACCCCTAGCACACCGCGATCAAACATGATCGCGGTGTACTGGGGGCACAGGGGAGGATCGCGCAGGTTGGGGGCTCCCTGCGCGCCCCCCTGAGACCCTCAGACCAGTGCGATGTGATCGCGCAGTTCTGAGGGCTTCCTCCCTCCCAGGACCCGGATCCAAGATGGCGCCGGGGTCCTGGAGGGAGGCGGCTTCCTCAGTGCCTGCTGAGAGCAGGCACTGAGAAGCCTGCAGCTATGCCTGAGCGATCGCTGGTGTGACAGAGTGCTGTGCACACTGTCACACCAGCGATTTGATAAAATACAGTGATGTCCCACCCTGGGACAAAGTAAAAAAGTTAAAAAAATAAAAATAAACATGTTATAAAAAAAAATCCAAAATAAATAAAATAAAATAAAAAATTCCCCAATAAATTCATTTCTTCCTGTAAATAAAAAAAACAAAACAATAAAAGTACACATATTTGGTATCGCCGCGTCCGTAACGACCCCCCCCTATAAAACTGTCCCACTAGTTAACCCCTTTAGTGAACCCCTTAAAAAAAAAAAAAAAACGAAGCAAAAAATCAATGCTTTATCATCATACCGCCGAACAAAAAGTGGAATAAAGCACGATCAAAAAGACCGATATAAATAAACATGGTACCGCTGAAAACGTCATCTTGTCTCGCAAAAAACGAGCCGCCATACAGCATCATCAGCGAAAAAATAAAAAAGTTATAGCTCGCAGAATAAAGCGATGCAAAAATAATTATTTTTTATATAAAATTGTTTTTATTCTATAAAAGCGCCAAAACATGAAAAAATGATATAAATGAGGTATCGCCATAATCGTACTGACCCGAAGAATAAAACTGCTTTATCAATTTTACCACACGTGGAACAATAAAAACGCCTCCCCCAAAAGAAATTCATGAATTGCTGATTTTTGTTCATTCTAACCTCCCAAAAATCGAAATAAAAAGCGATCAAAAAATGTCACCTGCTCAAAAATGGTACAAATAAAAACGTCAACTCGTA